>PVJO010011633.1:0-58852 GCA_004026905.1 Hystrix cristata | reverse complement strand
TCTTTTCATTCTCACTGATTGCTGACCTGTCTTCTAGTTCTGAGATTCTATCTTCACTCTCGTTCATTCGGCTTCGTATACTTTCCAGGGAGTTTTTAATTTCTTGGATATCTGTTTGGATCTGTTTCATGGGCTCCATTTCTTTGCTAAGTTGTATATTCCAATTTTCGATTGTTTTTCTTAGTTCCTCTGTTTTTTTTATCTGTGTCTACCCTGAACTCACTAAGCAAATCTTTCATTCTGTTGGTCATCTCTTTCCTGACCTGGTCTATTACCTCTAGCCTGATGTTCTCTATTGCTGCGCCTATCTGTTTTTGAACTTCTATTGCTATCATCTCTGAGAGTTGGGTTGGGTGTCTTCTGACTTCCTCGATGTTATTGTCCTCTATATTTATTCTGGTTGGGCTGGGGGTCTGGGGTTGTGTTTTGGTTCTATGTCTGGTCATTTTCTTTGTATACATATGTACTTTAAACGTTTTAGTTTGTTCTCCGAGTTGGTTTGATATTTTCTTTGTATGAGGTTGCAAAAAGTTAGGTAATAGCATCCTCCTTGGGAATGTCTGTTTCTGCGGTTTCTTCTGGGTATATGTGTTTCTTGGTTCTTATAACCTTTAGTCCTCCATGGTTATTTTCAAACACAAGGTCATGGTTGGCTCTACTTGGTAATGGTGACTTCAGAGAGGGGAAGGTTAAAAAGAAAAAAGCTGATTGGAAAATCCCGCGGTTAGCAGGCGCCTCCGCTCCACTTTTGGGTGTCCAGGGCGGGACGGAGAATCTCTCTGTCGCCCGGGAACGGATGGCACAGGGCGGGCCCAGGTCGCAGTCCTTTGTCCCAGCGCGGGCCCTCTCTCTCACCTGATTGGAAAATCCCGCCGAGAAATTCAAAGATATTTAACAGGTGAAATGGTCAAAGTTAGATGATTAATTGAATGTGGAGCACGAGGGGGATGAAACATATTGTTTTTCACAGCAAAACTATGAATACAAGTAAACAATACCACCTACTTATAGCAGAGGAAAATGTGAAGACCAGAGGGATTAAATGATTTGTCTGATGTCCCGCAATTTATACTAGAAAATTCCGGACACCCTCCCCCCATCTTTTGTTCTGACTTGAATCCTTTGCTTCCACATCCTGGTATCCTTGCCTCTACTTCCTCCCCTCCTGAGATCCTAGACTAATGGAAGTAAGCCTGTGCTTATACTTTAATCTGTAATGGGTACCCATGTTCACCGCCACCCTCAGACTTTATACAACTGATACAGCAAAAAACGATGGTACATTCAGATAATATGAAAAAAATTGAAGGGAAAGTTAATAATGAAAATGCAGATGCAAATGAATCTAGCTTTTAGTAATCACACCAATAGTACACTAGGAATAAAGAAAAGATGCTATGGTTTCATTCGGAAGACTGTGGTTTATAAAGGAAGAAATAGCCTTTCAGAATTCTTTCTCTAGAAATGACTTTTTTCCCTCTTTCTCCTTGGGAGCCACTACTGAGCTGAAGAAGCAACAGACACCCAAGGTTGAGGCAGGTTAGCTTCCTTTTTAGGTGCTATTATAGTATGTAGCTAGTTTCCTTAGCAACTGTTTACATATCTCTCTCTGTAGTAACTTGAATATTGCAAAGGCGAATATGGAAAATGTTGTTCTTAAAGTTACAAAAATTGTTTCTAAGTGTTCCTTCATTGAATTTATATGTAAAAAGCTTCATCATCAGTTTTTGTTTCAATCCCAATAGACAATTACTGTAACATCATTTTTTCAATCACTAAGTGAGGTAGTCAAGCAACAAAAATGTACCATATTTTCAGGATAAAGTGTATCAGATTAAAAATAAATTTTCCAGTTGAAAATTCTCCTACTACCAAAAACAAAAATACAGTGTTTCATCTATTATCCAACACGTGTATTTCCTCTATGACACTCACAGCTAAAGAGGATTAGCCTATGGACTTTTTTCAAAAGTATGAAATCTAGGCATAGGGTAAGTGTTCAACAAAAATTAGTTGCTACTATTATAATTGTCATTAGGATTTTCTAATTGACAGGTAAATTCTAGTATATTTATCACATACAACATGATATTTTAAAGTATATATATATACACATATATAAATATACATATATATTGGAATAGTTAAATGTATCTAGTCAATATATGCACCTCATACAGTTATCATTTTTGTTTGAGAACATTTAACATACACTCAACTTTTCCCAGGAGTACAATATGTGGTCACTAACTAAAGTCACCATGCTATGTAGTAGCTCTCTTATACTTTTTCTTCCTATTTCAATGTAATGCTGTATTTTTGTTCATTACTTCTATTAGAAGTTTATAGAGAATAATATAAACAGAGAAATGAAGCTGCCTCTGAGTACGTATTATCCATGTATTAAAAATCATGGTTTCTTCAGGCCCCATGTTACAAACAAGTAACAAAATAAAAGGTACCCCTCATGGAATATCACTGCCTGTCAAGCATTGTTCTCGGCATTTTAGTGTACTATCTCATTTAGTCATCACAAAAGTATTATACAGCAAATACTATTATCTTCACAAATTTATATATTAATAAAATAGTGGAGAGAATAAATGACTTGACCAAATTCCCATAGCTAGACAGTGGCAAAGCTTGGAACTGAATCCGGAATTCACATCTTTTACCACAAGATTACAAAGCCACATACTTAATCAGTTGCTCTTGTACCTGTACTGCTATGTCTGCATACAACTTCTCTAATGGTGTCCCATGTAATTTCAGGAGACTTAGAGGACTTTCATGTGGATGCTTATTAACTGGCTACCCACCTCCAATCCTATTACATCTCTAGTTTGGGTATCTTGATGCACTGTTTTCAAAAATTGAATTACTCTCTTAATATTTGAACCTGCTAATATTCATTATGTACCCAGGACTATGGAAAGGTATCAGCATAAGGCATGGTTCCTTTCCTCAAGGAGTTCATAATCTGGTAAGCAAGATAAGGCTAACCCATTAAACAACTACAGATTCACAGATGACTGAATAAAAACAAATGTCTTAATTTGTCATCTTTATCTTGCAGCTCATGCGGTTTCAACTACATAAATCAGTAGACAAGGAAGGATAGGTCAGCCCAGGATCATAGTGAGGGAAACAGCTGGAGGTCATGATTCCAGGTGGCTAGTTATCATCCAAGTGCATCATATCTAAGCAGATACACTACTATCTGAAGGAAAATGGTTGATTTGCACTATAGTAAATAGCCAAGGGCCACATATGGTGTTAGGACCAGTAATGCTTCAAAGCAGATGAAGGGTTTATAGTGTTGTTGCTGATGATGAGTGAATATGACCGCCACATCCACCCCCCCAAGGAGTCAGAGTTGAGGAACTGCCAAAAGTTAGACAAAGTACAGTATCATGTTTCTGGCCAAATAAACTGGAGCTGAAGTCCATCTCCTCAGAAAAGTTGTAAGAATCCTGTAAACACGATAGGGAGAAGACTGTGACCCTGGGACATGCATAACTGCCCAAGGCTCATCTTAAGGATACTGTAGACTAGCTCTATTAGCCAGTTCATAACTCATAGGGCCAGGTAAATTATAACCAGTGTACTTCAAGATAAGAATTTCTGGAAGACATTTGTCTGATGGATAGCTAGTAAAAATTTTTTCCCATTCCGTGGTCTTTTGTCCTGCTCTATTGGTGATTTCTTTTGCTGTGCAAAAGCTTTTTAATAGCATGTGGTCCCAAGCACTGACTCTTTGTTTTGTTTCCCGTGCGGTCTGGATTCTGTCCATAAATTTTTTCCCGACCCCTATGTCTTCAAGGGTTCTTCCTATTCTATTCTCCAGTAAATTTAGTGTTTCTGTTTTAATGTTTAGATCTTTGACCCACTTTGATCTCAGTTTAGTGCATGGTGAGAGGCATGGGTCTAGTTTTAGTTTTTCGCATGTGGCAAGCCAATTTGTCCAGCACCATTTGTTAAAGAGGCTATCTTTCTTCCAGTGAGGATGTTTGGCTCCTTTGTTGAAGATGAGGTATTTGAGCGCATTTGGAGTTGTTTCTGTATCTTCCAATCTATTCCATTGATCCTCAGGCCTGTCTTTTTGCCAGTACCATACAGTTTTTATCACTGTAGCTTTATAGTATAGTTTTAGATTGGGGACTGTGATGCCCCCTGCCTTTCCCCTGTTGCTTAGGATTGTTTTTGCTATTCTGGGTCTCTTTTGGTTCCAGATGAAATTCATGATTGTCCTTTCTAATTCTTTGAAGTATATTGGTGGTATCTTGATTGGAATTGCATTAAATCTGCATAATAGTTTAGGAAGTATAGCCATTTTCACTATGTTGGTTCTTCCTACCCAGGAGCATGGGATATCTTTCCATTTTCTGCTATCCCTTTCAATTTCCTTTTTTAGAGTACTGTAGTTTTTGATGTAGAGATCTTTTACATCTTTTGTTAGATAGATTCCTAGGTATTTTATTTTTTTGTGTGTAATTGTGAAAGGTATATCTTCTGCTATTTCTTTTTCAGTGGGTTTGTTGTTTGTGTATAGGAATGCATAAAGAACTAGAAAAAATTAAACCTCCCAAATTCAAAGACCCAATCCAAAAATGGGCAACTGAAATGAATAAACATTTCTCAAATGAAGAAATAAAAATGGCAAATAAATATATGAAAAAGTGTTCAACATCACTAGTCATTCGTGAGATGCAAATCAAAACAACATTAAGATACCATCTCACTCCAGAAAGAATCACGTCTATGAAAAAGTCAACCAACAACAAATGCTGGAGGGGCTGTGGGGAGAAAGGAACCCTCCTCCACTGTTGGTGGGAATGCAGACTGGTCCAGACACTGTGGAAATCAATATGGAGATTCCTCAAAAAACTACAACTAGAGGTTCCATTCGATCCAGCTATTCCCCTACTGGGGATTGTTCCAGAAGAGTTAAAATCATCATACGACAGAGATTTATGCACAACCATGTTTATAGCAGCACAGTTTGTAATAGCTAGATCTTGGAAACAACCCAAATGCTCAACGACGAATGAATGGCTAAAGAAGATGTGGCTTTTCTACACAATGGAGTACTACACTGCCATAAAGAAGGATAAACTAGAGTCATTTGTATATAAATGGATGTTCCTTGAGAATATACTACTAAGCAAAATAAGTCAGACACTCATGACCACACACCGAATTATTTCTCTGATATGAGAAACCATAACTGTTAATAAGGACAAAGTAGTGTAACGGATATCATATAAAAGGAAGATAAATACAAAGGAGAGGAGTACCAGAAAGAGGGAAGGGGGGAAAAGCAGGAAGGGAAAAAACGGAAAGAAAGGGGAAAGGGAAATCATGGAGAATTGTAAATAAACCTGCTGTAAATCGGGATGGAGGGAACAGAAGGGAGGGGAGGGTAGAGGGAGGAGAACCAAGAGACACCATGTACAGGTACAAAACAAACATGTTAAATGTGATCAATATATGGGCAATGTACCAATACTTGTTCTTGGTTAAAAAAAATTAAAAAAAATCCCCCCCCAAAAAAAAAGAAAGAATTTCTGGAAGACAAGTGTAGCCGAAACGGGTTATTTACTTTGGGTGGCCTAAGGCAACATGGCTAAAAGAGATTACCAAACTTTCAGAGAAGAAAGGAAGGCAAGGTCCTAGATAAAAGTACAGCATCAAGTATCTTATCTGAGTTTTGAAGCAAGACAAGACATGGGAGAAAGAATAAAGAGGTTATATTCCCATAAAGTACTGAATGGATAGTCAGTTAGGAGGTACTCAGAATAGGTAGGAGCAAGTCATTCAGGGCTGAAGTTGTCTTCAGTGAGAGTTTGAGTCTTGTATTTATTTGATACCAGCCAGATGGCCTGGGGCTAATGTGGATATGGTAGATTTAAAAGAAAACTCACAACAAGAAGTTGAAGTCCATACCCTACCATATATGAGACAGATCAGTGATGGTGAACCTTTTAGAGACCAAGTGCCCAAACTGCAACCCCAAACCCACTTATTCATTGCAAAGTTTCAATGCTGCAATTAAACCTGAATACTGAGGTTTTAGTTTAGAAACAACGATGTCCGTTGTTCAGCTGCTGGGGTGACTTGGCTCACATGCCTGCTGCATCACGCATGCCATATGTTGGCCACCACTGGGATAGACCATCCTAATTTTTTCTCTGCAGTGGTCAAATTTAGTTTAGAAACTACAAGGGCTTATGGAGTCATATGAACACAAGTAGACTTGTACACTGAATCAATGTTAGTCTCACTTATTTGTATAAGTACTACTAATATTTCTGAGTGTGTGCAAATGTTTTTATGATGACTGAAATGCAAAATTATTTCAAAGAATTAGTGAATTAGTAGCTTTTTGGGGGCGTGTCCAGGGATCGAACTCAGGGCCTTATGCTTGCAAGGCAAACACTCTAACCACTGAGCTAAATCCCCAGCCCAGTACCTTTCCTCTGTCATTATATATTTTTCTAAAATATCACATAGTAGAAATAAGAGTGTAATCCACAGAATTCTTGACGTTGTTGGGACAAGCTTATAAAAGCCCTTTATAAGGAAACACTAAATGAATGGCAAAGTTATACAAACCCAGGCCTTTTCTCGCTGCTTCCTTTAGATTCATGGAAGACTATTGGGACTTGGTTCCTGCCAGGCTTGTTCAAGAGAGGAATGTATACCTAATATCAAATTGACTCCTAGATAACCGAGTGTGGCTCTTGCCATAACTTGTTAACTTCTGCAGGTGGCACCAGGTTACATTCTATGTAAGATGATTGTCGTCCTTGTTTTCATCATTATCATCATAATTATTAGTGATGTTTATGTAATACCTTACACTTTAAAGATTACACTTATTGTCAGATGTTGATTACTGTGAGGCTAATGAAGCACAATCTTTCCAGGCCTCCTCCAAATGCCAAAGAGTAGCCTTAGCAATGTTTTGCATTATAATATGTTTTTGTAAAATGTGCAGAAGACATTTTAAGTGAATGAAGTTTGGACATTTTCATTCTCTGGTGCCACTGGAGGGAGTGAACACACATAGGTAAGTAGAAGTTGAGGAGACAAATATTTAATTTAGGCTTAGTAAGACATAATCATGGGATTTATACTAGCCACCTCAGTATTGAATGGCTTCCATGAAGTCTTTCTACCAGTCCCTGTGCCAATTGACCCAAGCACCTAAATTAGAATCAGAAATCGGTAGTCATATCAGGATAACAACATGTCCTAAAGCATTTCACAACAGAAGTAGAAGTGAATGAAGGAGAAATAAGCTTTGAAATACAGAGAGCTAGAATCAGTCTTTGGAAAGTTATTCTAATATCTAACAAAAAATGAATTTAAAAGTTGGTATACATTTCTCCAAACTTGACGGCAATTGTGAAACTTTACATGGCATTAATAATAACAAATTATATAGCTGAGGAAATTTATAAACTTATTAATAACAAAGATAAATTCCATCAACCGTACTAGACAGGAAATTGTCTTATTTTCCTCCATTTAGAGAAAATATAAAGTCGTTGTCATATGAAGAGGAAAACAAAGTATATACAATAAAATGTAAGGAATACTGGTATTATAAAAGTGTGCCATGCAGTTAATTCATGAAAGCATTATGTGTTTATTCTTCTGGAATCTGTGATGTTTGCGACATTTATCAGTTTTTGAAATGTGTAATTTAAAGTAGCTTCTTATCCTAAAATATGCATATTCATACTTAATTTTTAATTTATATTTATTATTTTTCTTAAAGACATCCTGCTTCAAATTGTGTAAACTTTAAATCCACAAAACCTGAACTGGCCTTTATTCATGTATTTTCTCACCTAACCTCACAATATTCCTAAAATGTATTATACTTTATAGATCAGAAAGATGTGCCTCACTCATTCAGCCTTTCAGCAAGGAATGTGAAGGTCTACTATGTGTCAGTTACTCTTCTAGGCTCTTGGATTGTAGCAATGAACATCACAGAAAAAAAAGCCCTGCCCTTGTAGATCATATAACCTGGTAGCATCATAATGCTATATAGGTATGTTGTTATTTATCATGTGTTGCAGGATTAAAAACAAGCAAATAACCTTGGACTAGATTCTCGTTCATTTCTGTACAGTTTATTTCTTTGTTCTACTTAATTTACCACTGTTCTTGCTTCATTTTCTACCTTCACCTGTGAGATGGGATTTGGAATCTATTCTCTTCTAGGCTTGCAGAAATCCCTGCTTTCTCTATGACCTTTGCAATTGTCCAAGTATGAAGTGAGAAGTGAGATGCACCTCTTAGAGCGTCTTCCTTATTTTTATCATGGCCCTGTTTTATTTCTTTCGGATGAGGCACACTCTGAACATAAACTTTCTGGTCCTTTTCTCTAGGTCACCACTTGGTTTTTTTTTTGTTTTGTTTTGTTTTTTTTTAGCTTCAAAAATGAAGTCAGTTCATGTTGCGGAGTATCGATTCTTAGCCACCAATTTTTGCTTTCTAGGTAAAGGGGAATAGGTTACTCTTTCCAAGTGTCTTCCAGCATCCACCAAATTTCTCTCAGCTGTATCATTTAAATATATGGGTTATTTTCTGCAGTGTGTTTCTGTTTCATCATTTTTGTTTGCCAACAGGGTGTTTCTCTGTAACAGTGTTTCCCACATTGCATTCATTGTGGAAATAGTTGGCGTTAATAAGAATGGGTCAATTCTCCCAAAATTGTAGAGCACAATACAAGCAGCAATATAAATTGGAATGGGCTGAGTTGTTCAGTAAAAGTCACTTTTGATGCACTGCTTTTGATTCCATCACTGCATTCACAGAAAAGTGAGTGCTAAAGTCAATTTCCTATAATAATTTGGTAGGGAGCTCCATTCGAAACTGAAACAAGAGAGAGCTATTTTGGGATTGAATTATTGGAAATAATTGAGTCATGTAACCACTTCACTTCCTATGTATAGACAGAATCTCAGACATCATCTGATTTTCTTAAAAAGTCTACATTGTGAAAAGAATTTCCCTAAATGATTCAGCTTTTCTCCCAGACTCAAATTCTTTAACTTGATTTCCCCGTTCCAGCATAGCTGCCGATCATGCTCAAAGCAATAGCAGTTGAAGTTCTTGAAAAGTGCTTAAATCTCAGTGGGGCGATACTGTGACATTTTGCTAATGTGCTGTAGTAAGTAAAACATTCACGGTTGTAAAACCAAAGCCCAGTTCTGTGGCTTTACTTTTGTTTTAAACATGTCATTAAGAAAGAGGATATGTCAGAACGATCAAGCTTAGTGCTTCAGTGTTCTTTTAACTTATTACTAGTCTAGAACTTGTTTCTCAGTATCTACTTAATAATACTAACTATCATTTGAACACTTTCTTTCATGGAGAAAACAGTCTCTTTGTGATCACGTTCATTTGGTTTCAGATGAAAGGCAGGTTTTTTAAATCTCTCTCCTACTAGGAGCTTGACAAAATGTGAAAACTTTAATCTTGCATTGTACTTTCAACACTCTTCTTCCTCCTCAAGTGCTCACAACTCATTCCTGTCCTTAGCCACCTCGGAAATATCTCTGAGCTCCATCGATATTTCCCCAGATCAAACGTCCTGCCTCCCTCCGGGCTTCACATAATGTGCGTCAATGAGGATATACCTGGAAAATGAATTAAAGTTTAAATGAAGGGGAAAATGTATCTGTTAGGTCTCTTCTCCCAGGAGTTTTTGAATTTAATAAGAGACAACTGAAAGTAAAATATATTAATTAGAATAAGGAACAATAATGTTATTTCAGGCACTATACAAGCCAGTCAGGTATGCAGGAGGAATGAAAAGTATGTATATACAAGAATACAGTTTGAATCTTTATACCATAAAACATATAGATAGCAATCTATCATGCACAATTATGCACCTAACCCCTGTGAAAAGAATTGCTTATAGGGTGATTGCAAATTCACTTATTCAGATGTGACATCCGTTTAAAAGTGAATTTTCATAGTAAAATCTACTATAGAAACATCCAGATGCAAAATGCATTTTATTTTTCACTGTATTTCCTCACTGAATTCCTGCAGGTCCTCTTACCAGCTACTCAACTGGTTTAAAAATGTGTGTCATCCCACTCTATTTATATCTATACAAGTGGAACACTTCCGTGCAGTTTTGGGTTGATGTCCCAAGTCAGGGAAGAATGCTTGCTTGCTGCCTACTTGCTTCCTAAGTACAGCAATTATTATTTATTAGCTGTCTGTCACCTTGAATCAAGACAGTCCATCCCATTGCCAATTCGTTTGATCATTTTAAGAGGATCTTCATAGCTTTCAAATAAACAATATGGTTAATTTTTTACAATGATAGTATATGTGTGTCGTGATGTTGTTGGTGGTTGTTTGCTTTTTTATTTTGTTTTGCTGTGTTTTCTTATTTTCAGAATTTTGTTCTTGGATTGCAAGAGTGACCTCTAGTGTGAAACATCTGTAGTTATAATCGCAAACTCCAAGATCTCTTATCCAGCCTTAATTTCCACAGGTATCAGTGTTATATGAAATGTAACTAAAGAAACCGTCACAAATATGACAACTTATAATCTAAAAACAAATTTGGGTTTCTTACTATTATTGCTCATATATTTTATTCCCAAGGTTTAGAAACCAAAGCACAGCCTCATTCTAGAAATTCTGAGATGGCCAGGGCAGCATGTCTACAAGTGCCCTTGCAGGGAACTGGAAGCAAATTATGACATTCTTTATGAGTTGGATGTATTTGATGGCAGAAAACAAGATTTGTGGGTCTCTTGTTGCCCCTGGCATTCCTATGGTGAATAATTGGTTGGTGCATTCACCTGTTCCCATTCTTCTCCGGGGAAAGGAAGTGTTTTCCTACCCACTATGCTGGGTAGATGCAAGGTGTAACGAACAAACTGTATTCTTCACAGGCAAAATTAGACTTAAATATATGCCCTGCTTTTGTACAAGGTCAGTCAGAAAATTTGCAGCATAGTCGGTGGACGTACTTATGCCCTATATGAGGTTAAATGGACGTTTTTCTTGACTTTCAAGGACTAGCTCCCCTTACAATAAAAATATTGATCCTTCACATTAGCATAGTGTTTTAAACTTATATAGCATTTCAATTCAAATAATTCTACTTCCTCCACTGGTCACTTTTAGGGAGTAGGTATTATCTGTCCCATTTCATTGATGAAAAATATGAGGTCCGGTGAGAGGCAATGGCATATACAAAGTTCTATGAGAATATGTGATGATCTCATTGTAAGAATCAAGGAATATATTTATGGAGACGATGTGTAATTCAGTCTTTTACAAATAGGAAGAATGTGAGTAGATGAGGAAAACCGCTCCAAGTTGAACAAAATCAGTGAAATGGGAAAGTGAGGAGCAGATATAAGAAATAGAAAGTAGTCCCATTTTTCTGCCTGTGGAAAAGTTTTAGGAAATAAGATAGTGAAGGAAATTTTATTCTGTTCTAGAATGAGAGTTCTCAACTTCAGTATTATTGCCATTTGGAAGTGGATAATTCTTTCTTGTAAGGACTCTCCTGTGTACTGTGGGATATTTAGTAGCGTCCCTGGGCCCTGCCCAGTAGATACCAGTAACACCCCTTCCCTCACTTGTCACAAACAAAAATGTTTCTAAATGTTGCCAAATGTTCTCCCTAAAGCACAAGTATACCCTGTTGAGAAACACTTAAATTCCTAGATTATGGAAGCCATCTCATATTTGAGGTAGAGAAGTGTTAAAAACATGTCTATGCCTATAGAAGATAAACATTAGCACATCTACAGGATAAATTGGAAGGAGGATAGACTGAAGACAAAAAAAAAAAAGGCTTGTCAGGCTGTTACGCCTGTGGTCTTGGGGTGAGGGGCAGAGGTAGCTGCTTTATTGGGAAGAACATTAAAGTTAGGGTCATGGTACTTGAATTTCATTGCAAGCTCTGTCTGTTAGTAGATATTCTTGAAAGAGTCATTTAGAAAATCTTTGCTCCCCATTTCTCATCTAGAATAAGAGAGCGAGATATGAGGATGTCAAAGTCGCCTACCAGCTCCATTCACAATAGATACGCAAATGCTGTCGCTGACTTTAACCACATCTGTTCTCTCTATGTCTTGAAAGAATCTTGGTGAGCGTCCATTGTGGGTCTGACTTCTCTGTATAAAGACAGATTAAGCTAGGTGCAAAGGCAAGTCAGAAATAGTAAAAAAAATAATTTCAAAATGTATTTTTAAGATATGTCATTGTATTACTTTCAAATAGATGAAGCACTCAGAACATAGATGTTGATGTGTTGCCTAGGCAAGATCTTTTGGCAACTACTTCATTAATTTAGCATTTACTGAAAGCATACTAAGTACAAAACTCTGTTAGGTTTTGCACATATTTGCAAGATGGGTTAGTTCTGAGGTCTACCAAGGAGCATCAAGTATAGTACATCGATCAAAAATATACATGTATACAATTATAATGCAGAGCAGAATGTAGGGCATTCAGAACAAAGCATTTGTCCAAGTCTCATACACAACAACAGGCTGATTTTCAAGTTGTCTTATTGTGTAAACCACAGTCACATCCAGGTTCAAGAAATAAATAAAACACACAACTTATTTTTGCTGATTTCCTACATTATTTAAGCAAAAATATAATTTAAACACTTACCCATTTACTCATCAGCTCAATTGAAATGTTTAAGGTATAGTTATTCCACACATAGGTTAACCTTATTTTCTAGTAGAGCCTTAACAAGTAGGCGATAATGGCTGGCAGCTAGCAAATTGCTTATATGTAAATGGTTGCTTTAAAGAATTTGAAATCAATTTCCTTTTTCAAGTATGTAAAATACTAAATAGCCTTCTTAAGATCATATCTATACTATTTTGTTCCTTGCTTTAGCAACCTTTTTCTAAATTAACAGTATTTTTAATGCTAAGGTTTTACTACATGCCTTACAAATAAGTATAAATTTTCTTAGAATACTTTTCTCCTGAACTGTTTTCTGTGGACTTCAGGTTATCAGCAGGGCTATGAACATGGCTGATGCACTACTTTGATGAATAGATAATACTTGAGATACTGAGGTATGTATTCACTCCCATGTGCAGGGAAAGAGGGATGTTGCAGAGACAGATATAATTAATTCAGGGCAAAAATGCTGAGAAAAGGGTGAGGGAGATGATAGATACCTAGACAGGCAGGTAGGTAGCTATATAGCTACTTGATATATAAAGAAAATAAAAATATCTACACAATTACAGATATGTGTATCAGAGGGTGTATATGTGAAATTAGGCATATCTCTAGGTCAAAAATAAAGACAATTGGCAACTATTGAGAAATTCGATGTACAATTTAGATATCTTCTTTTCTTTTCTTTTACCTGCTAGATTATTGTACTGCTTCGCTTTGCTTATTTAGTGAGCAGGCAGGGAAAGGAATCAATGGCCAAGCCAATTTGGCTCCTTTAGCTATCTTTAAAAAGAAATCTATGAAGAGAAGTTCAAATTAGTACCCAAAATGTAGTTTCATATTACTTATGCATTCCAAAATTCTCTGCTTTCCCTTCCACTCTTTGTAGCTAACCATGGGCATTTTTGTTCAGGTAATTTTTAAATTGAGAAGACAGCATCTGGAATGATGCATATTTTTCTTATGTATAGGAAGTGCGTGGATAAAGAGAAGAAAATCTAAAATATAAAGTACAAAAAGAGGAAACTAGAATATTCTGAAGAAAGACTCATAGAGAGAAAGAAGCTAGTGAGTAAAACAGGCTATTGCATTTGAAACCTAACTCTTGTCTATATTTATAGATAATTTACAGATATATTCAATGTAACAATATAAACACAGGAAGGAAATTGTCCACCAAACTCGGGAGAGCTAATGCTAATTATTTTTGCATAAGAAATGAAAAGTTTGGGGTAAATATTAGGAAAAAGGAAATAAGAGTAAGTGCAATTAATAATAGTCTACTAAACAGTGGCTTAGGAACCATGGTTATTTCAGATCTTTAAAGAAGTGATAATAGTAATAATAAAACTGGTACAGAGCACTATTTCCTTAAAAAATCATAAATAAAATACTAATTAATTAAAACAAGCATACCTTCATTTTTGTGTGCAATGATATCTATCGTTAAACTAAGAATACTCTAGCCAACAAATCAAGCCTTCTGTGTACCTTGAGAAAACCATATAAAGAAAATAGAGGCCTTTGTTGTGTGGTTCTGATGTTCAATTCAAGGAATGGAGATAACGTGAATACTGAGGCTTTTGCTTCACTACCTAAACTCCTGGTTGCAGAGGATATTTGGCATTGTCTACTTGAATATTACTTTCAAAGCCACGTTTCTGGTTTTTTCTGCGTTCAGCTGCTTTCCTTGCTAGCTGGCACACTGAACACCTTTCCATCAGGTGGCCATTTCATTCATTGAGAGCCAGTCTGTGCACAGAAAGTAAAATTCATGTTGGCCTGTTTCCAGCTCAAATGCATCAGGAAAGAAGTTTTCCCTCATTTCTGAGCTAAGTGGTTGAGGAAACTCAACTTTGAGTATGTATTTAACTTGAGAGCTGTAGAGGAAAGAGATTGTTTCAATCAGACTTTTGGCATAGAGAGTAAGTTAAAGAAAGCAAGGGGAATGGGCCAAGGTAGATGAAATGCTGAGGTCCCTGTTGGCTCCAGTCAAACAGAGAGGCGGGTGCTCCAGGAACAATCAGCTTTGAAACTTTTTTTCTGAACTAGGTCGGTCTTGGTCTGCTACTTGTAAGGCATTCACACTGAGAAATAGAGAGGAGTGTAAGGCATGATCCTGGCACTAAGAAGTCTGTGAAAAGTTCTGAGGATTGAACCTAAATAGGTGAAAAGAAAAGCGCCAGTCTAAAAAATCCCATTATTTGATGTTACATCCACTCAACACCGTGTAAAGGACTGTGCCTATCCTATGTACTTGTTATATGCTTATTGAAATGAAGTGTCATATTTATGAAACAAAACATAGCAACCTTTGAAAATTCAAGATAGAGGGAGATATCTCTTTGTAGAAGCCTACAAGTAAAGAAATTAACTGTAATTGGGAAGTTGCAGTTGGTGATAGAATTTTATAAGCATTTTTGTACCAAAGATTAGTTTTGTACAGGCTTTGTGCAGGAGAGGGAAGAGATAGGATTAGGCCCAGAAGATAGGAACAGTGGGGATGATTAAGGAGTCAGAAATGTTCCCTGTGGATTTGGTAGAGAATTTTGGATGAAAGAGAGAAAAGATTGTCAAGCAGCTGCTTTGAGGACTTTGAGTCGGTAGATTAGTAGAGAGGAATTTCAGGAAGGTCTGCTGTGTTAAGCAATCCTTATTGCTTAACAACTGTGCTGCTTTTTGAGAAACTTTGCTGAAGATGAACATTAATTTTCAAAGAAAAAATGCAAATAGCACATAGAAAAGTATAGAAATTCTCCCCTTTTTTGTTGTTTTGAAGCAGGGTCTCATCTCACTATGTAGTTCAGGCTGGCCTTGAACTCACTATGTGGCCCAGGCTAGCCTCGAACTTTCAGTGATCTTCCTGCCTCAGTCTCCCAAGTGCTGGGATTACATGTGTGTGCGACCACACCTGACTAGAAATCTCTTTTTTTAGCTTCAAGTTGGCAAAAAATGGAAATTATTTTATAAAATTAACCAATGCCTTTATTATGGGAAGTAGAAACAATAATTAAAAGTTACAATATGGAGGAGGTGTATAAGCTAACAAGGCTGAGTGACTAGGGACAGTGTAGGACAGCCCATCACCCGTTAACAGTAGGACACCAGCAGGAAAGGGGAGAAAAATGATGGTATGAAAATCCATTCCTAGAAGAAAGGTTGGCACAGTGTTACAGGAGAAGAAATTCGGGGACCCAGAACTGGACATTTCATAGTGAGGCACTGAGAATAAAGCAATGGAGAATACAGGAAAATCTCAAAGTATCCATGTCCGACTTTCTGAATTTATTCCTGTCATAAGATTCAGAGCTGGGCTTCTGACTTGCCTTGTGAGTTATGATGACTCTGTTTCTTTTAATCATCACGCTTTCCAGCAAAGGCATGAAAGAAGGTAACTTTGTGTACATTATGATATTGCTAAATGTAGTAACCAGAATCTTCTTTTTTCTGTCATTTATATATCCTTCTACAAATCGCAGAAATAAAAAATTTGAACTAATTAAGTGAATGCTCCACTCTCTCTTTCTGGATCCATTAGCCGCCTTCATTCCCCTCTTCTGGAATTTGTGGGCATGCAGAGAGAAAGACATAGACAGGATGATTCAAGATAAAATCCCAAACTCAAGCAAACAGAGATGGTGACCATCTCAGTTTAATATCGCCTGACACGGCGCAGTCATGTACATGTTAAAGTTATTTCCTCCCATTTCACTGCTAACTCTGCCCTGAGGAAGGTTTTGAAAAGACAACCTGCATCCTCTTCCTTTTCCTTTCTTTCCCCTCCTGCCTTTTTAAAATGGCAACTGAATGAAGGGGAAACTTTGAACTATAGAGTAATAGTTTATTATTTTTTCATTCCAAAGTGGGTTTGTGATGACTTATAAATATAATGCCACAAGAACAAACCAATTTAAAAATACGAACAACTAAGGAAGCTTTTTTTTTAAAGAATCAAATGACTACTACTGAGCACAAATGTGTGTGTGTGTGTGTGTGTGTGTGTGTGTACTGTTAGTCCCTCGAGAGAAATGAAAGTGAAATACAAGATATAGTTTCTCCCTTCAAAGACCGTACTATTTAGTTGAGACGAGGAGGCAAACATCTATGAAAGGCCCAATGAAAGAGTGGTTAGAATCTTTGCCTCCGGGGTCTCATTTTAAACTCTGCTGCTAACATTATTTGTTGCTTTGGACAATTTGTTTAACCTCTCTCTGCTTCCATTTGCTTATTTGTAAACAAAATAATAATACCTCAATCACATGGTTTATGTGGAGATTAATTTACAACATATTAAACATTTCATATATTTTCATGTAATACTCATATGAAGCCGAGTACAACTAAACTTTTAAATCTTATGTCCATTTGTAAATGGGATGCAGAAAAGAGAGAAGTCAGCGTACACTAGGGTTGGCAGGGATGGCTTCATGATACTTGTGACATTTGAGCTAGATCTTAGTGAGTGCAGTTTTTAGTGAGAAATTATTAAAAATAAAGTCATGCCAGTTAAGAAGGCTACAAATTAAAGCATAATGAAGAGCAAGGCCGGAGGTCTTACTGATGAGGGAAAAGTTTTAGTCCATAAGAATCTTCACAGAACTTCAGAAAATCAATACAGTGACACGAATATGATCAGTAATGTGTGACTAGCTTTGGGTTTCATTTCCTCAACTAGGCATTAAACTTTGATGTTTCCATTTTCTGAAGAATGAAAGCATCCTTGTGGAGTTATTTTAAATGTCATTTGTGGACTCACAGTCTGCAGCCAGCCGGCAAAACTTATCAAAGTAATGGCTCCTCTGATAAAGCCAGAGCCACATTTTTTGCTTTTGTTTTTTGAAGATTTTGAAGGCTTTCCACAGCCGCACTCAAAATCACACTATTGTGTCCAGAAAACACATCAGTACTTTTTTCAGCCACCGTATAATATGTAGCTCAATCTTTAAATCCACAGTAAGAATGGCAGTGATTTTATGGAAACGCTTCTTCTCCAAACTTGTACTGCAGGATTTGGGGGTAGCAAGTCACTCCTAGTACTGGAAGTTGCCATCTTATCAGTAAGGGATTCACAAGTACTTCTGATGATGCCAAAGGTGATAAACTGAAAAAAAGATTCTGTTCACAATCAGATATTTTCAAAAAACAATCGTGACCTCTTCTAGAAGAAGTTATGGTTACCCTATGTTCTATTTTTTCTACTGTCTGCTCTGGTTGCTAGAATAAATTCAATTTTATAAGCTTTAACACCTAATTCTATATAGTGTAATTGTGAGTAAATAACTTTGGAAACAAGTGAAAATAACTTTAAATGTGAATGCAATATGGATTTAAATCACTTTTCAATTCATATGATTACACAGGTTGACTACTCTGCAAACCTCGATTTCTAAATCCATAAGGGAAATTTTTTAAATGAAATCATTTAATCACAAAGACTTTATAGAATTGGCCTGTATTTTTCTTTCACTTAACACAATGTAGAAAACCGTGTACATTTAACTTTGGACTACTAATTCAATCACACTGAATTCTTTTGCAACTATGCACACACTTGGGTACACACAGAGAGATAGTGTATTTGCTTTGTTCAACTCTCCGGACATCTCCTTTTGCTGAGTATGAATTGGACTTCCCACAGCAGTGAGTTAATATCCAAGGACTTTATCTTTTCCCCTAGAGAGCTTTTTAAAACCGTTTGTCAAGCTGAGATTTGGAAAGCACTGCTTCAAGGAAAGCAGGGCCAAAAGCCAAGATCAGCAAAGCTAATGTAAGCAGTCAAGGGCTGGTGGGGTAGAAAGGAACTAGAGTTCAAGGCAAGGTAGGGTTCACAGGCAGGAAGCTGATCTAGAAAAACAGTCAGAAGTTAGATGCAGAGGAACTGAGAATTCAGGCACAGCATGTAGGATGGCTCCGATGCAAAACACCATGACCAGAGGAGCTTGGCACTAAAGCCGAAATCTGTCTGCGGCACAGAGACTCACTCTCCTTCCTTTGCTTAAATATTGGTACTTAATCGAAAGGACTCAAAATGAAGCAGTCAACCTCACCTGGAAAATCCTAACAGTGACTTGAAATCTTAGAACATGAGACTTGGAAGAGTGCTTAGAGATTTTCTCAGTTGACCCTATCGTTTTTTAAAAGAGGAAACTGAGGGCTCATTAGGGCAGTAGTATTGTCATAAAAAATTCAGCAAGCTAGTAGGGGGCTACAACTTTGGTGTCCAGACCTCTCTGCTCTCCCTGATATGTTTCTACCTTGCCTGAGCTTGCAGCCCTTGAATGGGAGTTACGACTGAGAAAACTAGATCTTTAGAAACCGAGCCATCCAGTCCTTATCTTAAGGAGATGAAAAGGTAAAAGTAAAGTTTGTGGGCATGATATATAGTCCCAATAGGGTTCTTTTCATTCACTCTAGATCAAATTCAATAAGAGAAACTTCTAAGATTCACATTACTTGGCAACTCAGCTAGGTAAATCCTGCGAACCCTGAACGATTCTTTCTCCATTGAACGTCACACCGCTCACCCTTGAGCCAATTGTAGACCAAAGCAGACCCATCATCGATACTTTCAACTATGGAAAGAGTGCTCTTTCTCATCTTATTTTAAAGCCTGATGCTGTGTTATGTCCCTCTAATACAGACAAATTAGCTGTAGGCATATTTCCCCCAGCCTGGAAAAACATCCCCTGGCTTCACATACACAGTGAAAGAAGAGACAGAAAGTTTGAGGCACTCACTTGTGTTTGTGCTGTCTCCCCTCTCCTTTATCTCCTTCCCTTCCCTCCATCTCCTTCTTTCTCTCCATAAACTCCTATTTTTCTCTCACATTTTAGTCCAAAGATACTAAAGCATTTTCTCCCAGGTTTCTTCATTCCTAGATCAATTAACTCTGGCACCCACTTTCTTCACTCACAAAGTCTCATTGTTTTCTGGGCAGAAAACTCTACTTTTCAGCACTTTCCACCATCTGGGACAATTAACTCATGTCTTCTTGTCTCATCAAGTTTTCATCTCCCTTTGGACAGTATTGGAAGAAATACATTTTTTCCTCCTGCCTTTATGTTCATGAAAAACTTCCTCTCAACTGTAATTTAGAATTTACTTCGCCGACTGTGTCATTTAATTTAGAAAAAAAGACGATAAAAAGGTACCATAAATTCAGCCTGGAATGTGCAAGCTGCTTCCTCCCCTCTCCCATACATACAGATGGGAAAGCAGCATTGTCTCTATGAGATTGAACAACATGCTACATATTAGAAGATACGAATTTCTTTTTCAGAATTGAAGCTGGCTCAAAATTTGACCTCAGGAAAACCAGTTAATTTCCGTCTGAGTCTGTTTCTAAATTTCAATAATCCATTAAGTTGATTCGAGATTGTAGTCTCAGAGAAAGCAAAGACACTGATATTTTCACCAGTTTAGTTTTGGCTGCAAGTGAGTACTTAACATATTGGATGACTGATAGGAAAAGCTAGTGTGAAGAATGAAGAGTCAGTGTGACTGAAAGGAATAAAAGATCAGTGTGAGGATCTCTCTCTCTCTCTCTCTCTCTCTCTCTCTCTCTCTCTCTCTGTCTCTTTGCTGGGGATTGAACCCATGGCCTTGTACTTGCTAGGCAAGTGCCCAACTGCTGAGATATATCCCAACCAGCTTTCCCCTTGCAATACAATGAACTGATGACAGGAACTATAAGATATACTCTTAATGGGGCATTCCCCAAATGCAAATTTTGACTCCACCTTTTATTTTCTAATCAGGAAAACCATAACAGATCAAATACATATAAGAGTGCAATTAATATAAGCACGGTCTTGGCTCTTCTGAAATTTTTAAGGAGTAATTTAAAAACTTCAATACATTGTTAGCAATCAACTTATTAAACTAAATTTCACAACAGAAAGTAACATGCCCCTGTGTTCTGTGTTTTCTGGCACTGACCTACAAAGACTGGAGCATCGAAGATGTAAGTCAGGGTACTCGCACAAGTACAAATAAAATATATGCCCTAATTGTGGATTCTCTTCTTAAGAAAGGGATACACATCTTCAAAGTTTCAGCTACAAAGTTAAGTACATAAAGCACAGCAGGAAGGTGAATAGCTTTCCCACTGGCATCATAACTATACACTTCTCTTTCTATTTTATTTTATAAAGGCCAAACCCAAGTGTAAACCCAGGGAAGAAAAGAGAATCTCTGTTTATGTTAACAGTAACAAGAATAGAAACTCAATGTTGAAGTCCTTAATGAGAATAGAGAAAATAAAACATATTATTCAAGTTGAAGATGCATAATTTATAGATTTCCGCAATAGAACTTCAGACACCTATCACTTCTCAGCCTTTTGGCTAAGATCAAGTGTAGAACTTCAGACACCTAATCATTGTGGTAGATTAAATTGATATGATAAAGACTCATCTCTTGTTCTAGCTACAGAAAAATTGCTGCTAAAACTAGAATAAAGAGTTGACAGGCTTAGTCCAGATTGAAAGCAAGTAAGGGAAATTCCAAGGTTTGGGAATGAAAAGGGAGCTCAGAGCCAGAGAAAGGAGTATAACCTGAAGCTGAATTTCTCCTGAAGTTATTAGAGCCAGATGTGAATCTTAAGGGTCTACGGGCTTGAGCTTAGGAAATGTGTAAAGTGTCGAAGGGAAGTTAGACCCCATCCTGCCTAATAATGTATGAAGTACAGATTAGAAAACTCTGCTCATTACCCAGAAACCAGCTAGAAAATTTCCTCAGTTCAGAGCCATGGTCATGAATGGGAAGAAATAGTTAGGAGAAAATGAGACTATAAACATGTACCAAGCATGTGTGTGAACTTTAAATTCACATACGCCACATGTGGCAGAAACCTATAAGCAAAGAAATTAACAGAAGAATTGGTTGCAGTCCAGTGAAAGTTGTAGGTCCTTGGCAGTGGCAACCTTGGGACTACACTGAGGACATTCCTCTATAGTCCTCAGCACCTAAAATTCTCACTGGGGAAAAAAAAAAATCCCAGCTTCTCGATGAAAACACAGTAATGAGATTACAAACATCAGGAGAAAATTAATCATCGTGAAATGTTTCCTTAGACAGAAATAGGAAAAAATTGCATCTCAAAAAGTAGAGATCACAGGATAATTTAAAGGAGATGTTTAAAAAGTTTGAAGTTGTCTGAGGAGAACAAAGAAAGGAGAGAAACTGACGCAAAAAAAGAATTTGGTGGTTGCCTGTGGCCTTTATAAAATTTGTAGCCCACAGAGGGGCAAGGGTAGATTGGAAATTAAATGGTTGCCCTTGAGAAGTTCTCAGAAAGTCCTTATAGAGGAAGAGATTAAGATGTATTCAAATTAAAACAGATTTAATCTTTTTACCCTTAACTGCATTTCTCTCACATCAGATAATTCAGTCTCCGTTTCTTTCAAAGTTCTTCTAAGAGCAATTCTATGGATTTGAAATGCAAAACAGAATCAGTTACTCAGTTCATCAAAAGAAATATTCATATAAATGAAGAATGAGTGAAGTTCTGAAATTTATCTGTTTTATTTTGACCTTTTTCTTTAATGTCAATGAAAATATTGAACAATATACATATCAGAACTACACTGCCTTTTCATCTGCAAACATAGGTTCCATAAAAATAAATGAAAATATTTGGAACAGAAAATGGGTACTTAAAACAAATGTATTATATTTTTATTATTACTTGTAAATCGTGTTATGCACATCCTTTGTATCAATACGATTTGTGGTAAACTTATATTTGTTATATGCATATTATTTCTATAGAACAAGTTATTATGTACCAGCACATCACTGATATCTTTGTTGTTTAGAAATGGTGGAAATTATAAAATGTGGATTCCCATTCCTCTCCCACTCCCATTCCTTTATTAATCCCATCTACACTCACACCCACAGGCACACAGAGAGACACACTAATGCTACTACCACTACTACCATCACAACTTTTGCTGCATTATGATTTTATTACCTCATGATCTGGTTTTGAAAAGTTTGGGCTCTAACACCCAAAAAAACTGGATGGGACGTAGGTACTGCAGATTTCTTTACTGAAAATATCAATATTCTGAATTTATCTGTCTCAACACAAATGTCCAGCAAATTTATGGCTGCAACAACTTAACCTTGTTAAGATTTCCAGATTATTAAGATCTTTAATCAACCTTCTCACAATGTAGATTCTCAGAGAATTCTCAGAGAAAGAAAATTGGCAAGATGCTAAGGCAACGGAAAGCTGCTCCACTCTACGTATGTCACTTTCCAGCAAGCCTCGCTTATCAGCTCTGACGCACCAACTCACAAAGTTCTTTTAATTATGACCTACTAAATACTAAGCAAGTTTTTAACCTACTTAGAGGTGAATGTAAATTGGCCTTCTCTACTAATAAGGCACACAATAAAAGAATGACTTTGAAGATGTCTGGAGGCAAAATAATACAGTAGCTAGTAGATGCCAATAGTGATAGGAATTGGCACAAAGGCCATATTTTAGAAAAGCATGGAGAGATTCTGTTTCAGGTTATTTTCTCAATCAATGCAGACATCCTTCTAATTCATTTCAGAAGAGAAAACACCCACTCACTGGCACATACTGAGTATCACAATCTGACACAGGAGCCGATTGCTTTAGGATTGTCTTTAGAGTATTGCGTATGATGGTTGGATGGTTCCCTGGTTTGGGCATTGACTAAAGGCTTCAAGATATTTAGTCAGTATCTGTACAATCTAGACTGCTGCAATAGCTGTCTATTGTGTTTATTTAACAAGAGCCTATCTGATGGGACAATAAAAAAATTCTTCTCAGGAGAAATCACTATAATAGTACCTTGTGCGCAGTGTCAAGGAAAGGGGAGGCACTATTATTTTTGATGGACCACCTTAGGGAGGACTCATTTTCCACATTGATATAATTGTTTTTCTCCCTTACAATCAAACCAGGCATAAGCACCCAGATGCTAGGAATCACTGAAAGGTTCTTCATTTGATATATTCTCCTAACACAGGGTAAAGAATGACAATGAAAATTTATATTTAGAAATGTTGAGACTGGGATGTCTTATCATATTTACCACAGTCTCTAAATTTTCTACCATCTGGTTGGTTGTTTCCTTCAGTTACATGGAAATGAAGGGCAGGAGGTATTAAAAAAATCCATGTGTTTAGGTTCAGAGAACTCAGGCCCAGCTAGGGTGAATCGTGCATACTCATATTTGACTTTTACTTGGATAAACAAACCTCAGAAAGAAATCAGCACGATACTAAATTTCAGGGGGAAAAATAAATAAATAAATAAATAAATAAATAAATTTCAGGGAGAGGGAGGCTTCCGAGTTCACCAAGCATTTTCGCATACATTACCTTATCTGAGCCTCCCTAGTATTATTATCCTCCTTATTACATACACAAAGAAGCACAATCTGTTAACATAAAGTTAGGTTATCTGACCAGGACCAGTCTGTTTCTCCATGATAAACCTAAAATTGAGATCCAATTTTTCTAGCACTTAGTCTCATGCACTTTCCACTGTACAAGAATATGTCAGTTTTATACAAATGTATGGAAAGCGCATATTCAAAGCAACGATGAATAACCTTATTTGAGAGTTGTGTCATACATAAAGAACAGACTTTTGACATCAAAGGATTTGACAATATGAAATGATCGAATGGTCAAGGACATGCCATTTTGCTAAAGGATAAATTTTATTCTAGTAAAGCTAATAATTGGCGATAAATCTATCGCCCAGCAGCCATGTGTCTACGAGGTTTTCTTAATTTCTGCTCTATTTTAAGATAAACCCTAAATACCGTTAATTTTTTTTTGTGTGTGTGAAAATGGTCCCAAAAGAAAGCTGTCTGATAGTCCATTGATAAAAGAAATTTGGTTTCAGAAAATGGTGTTTCTTAGACCATGGAAATTTTGGATCAATTTAAATATAGAATGGAGATGGTCCATAGCGCTGAACGATGATAGGAACTTCTTTACTATGAACAACACAAGGAAAAAATAGTGTAAATATTGCTTTATCTAGTACCCTAGCAAAAGCAAAACTACATCTTATTGAGAAAATTATATGCTATGTTGTTATTTATGAGTAGGGGATTTCTATATCAGAAATGTCAGATTTGTGCTCTCTGTACCATTCTTCCCTTACGGATCTACTTTGCAAGAAGGAAATAAATCAACACCAGCAAAAATACAGTTGATTAGATTAAATAATGATAAATTTATAATTAAAACAAAGTTTTAACTATAATAGAAAGATGCATAATAAAAAGTGCTAAAATATTGCCTAGAATGATTTTAACAGTGTGTGTGACACAAAGAATATATAAGATATTGTAAGGCTGAAATTTTCCTGCATGTACTTCCTGTAGATATATGTTGGATTTAAATTTTTTCTATTGGTACTTCAAAGAGACAAAACTAATGAGGCTATAGATAAAATAGAGAGATAGACATAGTTATAGATAGAAGATTTATTAGGGGAATTAGCTCACATGTATATGGAGGCTGAGAAATCCCACAATAGACAGTTGCAAGCTGGAGAGCCAAGGAAGTAGAGTGGCTCAGCCTGAGTCCTAAAACCTCAGAACCAAGGAAGCTGATAGTATTTCTCTCAGCCCAAAGCCAAAGTCCCCAAACTCCAAGGCACTGTTGGTACAAGTCCCCCAATCCAGTTCCCAGAGAACTTGGAGTTGTGATGCCCAATGAAAAGAAAAGAAGGAGGTCCCAGCTTTACCAGAGAGAATGTAAATTTTTCCTTCCTCTCTTTTCATTCTACCCTCCACCTGCAGCAGATTAGATGGTGCCCACTCACTCCACCTTCCCAAATCTGTTTCTTCCAAAAATACGCTCACAGAAATAATGTCGTATTAGCTATCTTGATATTTCTTAATCCATTCAAGTTGACACCTCTACTTAACCATCACCATCTGCATTATTCAATTTTTCTTAAAATAATCATCAAAATAAACAAATTTCCTTTGTTCAATCTTAATAATGGTGGATAGTCTATTATATCTGCTCACACATCAAGAATAAACTTATACTTTTGATTAACGTTAGCTTCAAAAGTGAGTCCAAGTAAGCGGTACTTAATACTTTCAAAAAAGAAAAATTATAAGGGGTTCTTTACATCCGATCTTTCATGTTAATTCCTGGGAGGGAAGCAGTAAAAACAAACAGTTGTAAAAAGTGAGTAACAGTCTTTATTTTTTCATTTTTATAATAGCTTGGATTTTATAATTTCTCAGAAGTTCTCATAATTATTGAAAGATTTTTCATGCATAATGATAAGATTATTGGGGGAGCAAATTTGAAACATGGGTCACTTCTGAATTGTCCTTCAGATGGTAAATGTCCCTTCCATGTCATTTGGTCAATTCTTTTTTCTCTCGTTCTCAGGTAAGCCTCTGAACATCCCTTGCAAAGCATTCTTTGGATTCAGTGGAGAGTCTGGGCCAATGATCTACTGGATGAAAGGGGAAAAGTTTATTGAAGAGCTGGCTGGTCACATTAGAGAAGGTGAAATAAGGTATAGAACTTGATTTGTTTATTTTTCTTTGCTGTTCTGCAATTAATCAATAAAATGTCCCAGAAGGGATTCTGCCTAATATTTCAACTGCAACCTCAAATCATTCCGTTATCTAAAAGGTAATCTGATGGATAAAAGTTTGTATGCTTCCAATATATGTTTTTTTCCTCAGTTTCTAATAATAGGCCATCAGGGTGTAATGACGCTCTTGAAGCTGCCTCAGCAAATTCCTTTGAGTCTCCAAAGCTTAGGCCATTGTTACTCTATCCAGTCCCAGCAAAGGTTTACATTTTGCAGGTGACTCCTTAGTACACTGGGCAAATGTATATTTACTCTTCTGGGAGCAGACTACCTTTATATTTTACAAGTTTAAAGCTGTGGGGGCAGTGACAAATTGATACTCTGCCAAAAACAATTGTTGACTCTTATTGAATGGTGTTTAATTTTCTCACCATCCACTGCTTATCTTGCAAGTGACTGATCCTCCAGTTTAGCACCTTTCTAGTCCTCTTTTCATTTTCCTATTACACAGATCCCTTTCTGGTCTATCAATATCAATTCAATTCAACTGATTTTTAAAAATTTTAATTAGCACATTCTCCTTTGTACCAAAAAGGAACCCTAACCCTTTCTATCTCACTCAATCTGTGAGATTTCCCTTTGATTTCAGAAATAGTGCTAGACAGTGTATGTTGCTCTTTGTGATAGAAACTGGGATATCACTACCCACCAAGCATCGTGTAATAGATATCGATCTAATCTTTCAGTGCAATTCATGTTAATAGGTATTCTTTCTAAAGTATTCTTATTGAATATATAGCAGTGTAAATGAACAAGTATACTTTCTAATACTTATTATGATTAAATATGATTTATAATCACACCTATGGCACACCAAGTAACTCTCACTGAGGAATTCAGAACTTTGAGAATCCATGGACCTTAAGAGTTTTTACAAACTATTGAGAAGATATTTGACATCATTAGTCATCAGGGAAATCAAAATCAAAATCATATGATACTACATCATACTTACTAGGATGACTATAAAAATAGTGAGGTTGTAACAAGTGTTGGTGAGGATGTGGTGAAAATGGAAACTTCATGCACTACTGGTAGAAAAGTAATACAGTCCAACCACTTCAAATAAGTCCAGCAAGTTCTTAAAGTATAGCGTTACCCTATGGTGCATCAACACCTTACTAAATATATAACTAGGAAAAATAAAAACAAAAATCCACATAAAAATTGTACATGAATGTTCATAGCAGTATAGTTATAATAGGCAAAAGGCAGAAACAAAGTAAATATCTATCAACTGATACATGGATAAATAATTGTCATACATTGATATAATAGGATATTATTTTCCATGAAAAGTATTGATATGCACTGCAATGTAGACAAATTTGAAAAAGTTATTCTCAATAAAGAAAAACGCCAGTACAAAAAGTACACATATTATATGATTTAATCCATGAGAAATGTTCAGAATAGAAAAATCTATATAGAGAGAAAATAGGTCACTAGCTGCTTAAGCCTGGTGGGGAAGGATGGGGTGATGGGATGTGATAGCAAGAGTGTATGGGTATATTTTAGGTTTGTGTGATAAAATATGATGTAACATACAGTGCTAATGTTAAAGTGTACTATTTAATGGCATTTATTAGATTGACAGTGTTGTGCATTCACCACCACTCTCTAATTCCAGAATATTTTCATCACCCCAAAGAAAAATTCTGTACACATTAAGTACTCTGGGGCTCCTTTCTGAGGTATGAAAAAGTTATAAAGTCATGGTTATGGTTGTACATATTGGTGAATATTCTAAAAAGTGTTGAATTATACAATTTAATAGACGGATTGTATAGTACGTAAACTTCATCGTTAAAAAATGTTTTTAAAACACTTCTAATTATGTGGCACAGAATATACTTTCATAAAAATATGATATTCTACAAATAATACTTAAGTATTAATTCTCATTTGAACTTCATTTTCCTACTTAGTAAACACTTTATTAAGTAATTTCAAGTTAAGATTTATTTTAAGTTAATGCAACTGAATTTCTTTTAAAATTGTTTTAGAAGATGCAAATTTAAGGGTTATTATAAATATATCCACCTGTAAACGGCCTTAAGAGTCACTCTTCATTTTTTTCCATGAGAGATCCTGGTCCCCAAAATGGCAACTGATAGGTACACTGGTACGTAGTAATAGAATTTTCTCTCCCCCAAAACCCAGAGCTATATTTCATGACCAAGGGACGTAATTATGCAAACCTAAACTATCTTCTTTTTCTTGCACAAGGCTGAGTGGATTTTAAAAAATAAACAGTTTTCTTGTAGTATAATTGACATATAACAAATGACACACAATTTAAAGTGTACAATCTATACAGTCTGAGTGATATATGTATGTCTCTGTGAAATCTTACCATAATAAAAATATCACCCTCACATTTCCTGTCATTATAAATCAATCTGTGTTTTCTCGAGTTTTATGTAACAAAATCCTATTAGAGGTACATACTAATTTTTGACTATGTTATTTCAGATAACAAAATTATTTTGAGATTTATCCTTCTGATTACATGTACCAGTATTCATTCCTTTTTTTGATGAATACTGTTGCAGGGATATTACAATCGTTTGGTTGTCCATTCACCTGTTTATGGACATTTGAGTTGCGCCCAGTTTGTGATTATTACAAATAGAGCTGCTATGAACATACATATACATGTCTTTGTATGTACATATATGTCCTTTTTTCTTGGTTAAGTAACTGGACATGGATGGGCCAACTTATATAATAAGTATATATTTAACTTTTTAGCTCATTTTACTATCTTTTAAAGTAACCTTTATTTTTAGTGCAACTCATAGCACCAGTTTTTTGGCCATTCAGTAAGGTAACCTTTAATTGACACATAACATTCATGCATATGTATGACTACACTATGGAAATTCAATGCATATATACAATGCGTAATGATTAAATTGAGATAATTATCATTTCCATCTCCTCAAACATTTTTCACCTCTGTGTGTTGGTAACCTTTGGACTCTTCTAGAAAGCAGATTTTATTTTAGAAAACAAGCTTAATTTTTAGAGTAAGTTTTGACATAGAAATTTGAAAGATATTATAGAGATTTTCTATATACTGTACACCTAGTTTCTCCTATTATTAGCATTTTAAGTTTCTATAGTACATTTCTTGAAAGCAATGAACTAAAATCAACTGATTATTATTAAGTAAAGTAATTTTTAAAAGTCTGATTTCCTTAGTTTTTGCCTACTCTCCTGTTTTTCTGCTAGGACTATTTAACCTTTTAAAGAATATGCCTTTCTATATTCCAAAAGGGTTTACCATTTTTGGAATAAGGCACTACTTGCTGCCACTCTCTAACAGTAAATGTTTAAAACTAGTGGGAGACAAACATATCAACATGAAGCAACTAAACCCACAACCAGCCACTCTACTAGGTGCCGGATGAGTCAAGCAGCTAGTAAATGTGATAGAAGTCAAACTTTCAAGACCTGAAAAATGCTGTTGTTTATTTCATTTTGTTACATCCTATTTCTCCACCCTCCCCAACAGTCCACCTTCTGTACAAAATAAGATGGTACATAATGTAACTGCAGTGGAGAAAAGCTACAGAGAATTTAATTTGAAAATTTTACAAAAGCCACGAGCTAACTCGGGACACTTTCAAAAAGTGCAAAGAGGCAGGAATTCCCAGCCAATATAAACACGTACTCAGCCATTGCATAATATTAATTGTGTGATCTGTAATTTCTTTGCGAGCTTGTGGGGGTTCCGGCATTCCTTCACTCTATGCTACATGGGAGTTCATTAGTACTAGACCCTGTCTTCTGTCCTCCAAAGACAATATCCTTGAAACAAACATGTAAGATTTTTATACAGCATGGTAGATCCAACAAATCAGACAGTTTAATTAAAAATTTGCTTATCATCCTATTACTAGCTCCAGGAGAAAATCTACATTCTTCCCCCACTTACTCATGTTCTCCAGAGGAAAAGCTCTGAAGACAGTACACTGAGTAGTTTAACTAGGGGATTCCTCTGAAAGGCGTTGTTTTTTTTTTTTTTTTCTCCCACTCTTGAAATACAGAATTTTATTTAGAGACTGTTTAAAGTAGGAAAAACCCTGTCCAGAAAGACCAGGTGGAAAATGGGTTACCAATAAAATGGAATTTTAGGGCAACAAAATCAAATTTAAAAAATTTTAAAAAAAAAGTCTAAAAGGCCACAAAATAGAAATAGCACCACTGTTATTTGAACAATGGCTAGTTACTTGCATTTTTTGGCATTGTTAATCACCGAATCTGGGTTTTCCTCTGAATTCCACACAAAGCATGCACTACACAACAATTTTATCATAAAATACCTGTTTGCTACACTATTTTAGGACAAGCTACCACCAGAAACAAATCAATACAAACACATCAGGGGCTCAACAATCTCAGTAGTAGGTAACATACATTTTGCAGGATTCTGCCAAACAAAGGGACTGAATAGGCCACGGGTAAAAAGCAAATGAGGGCGAGTTAAGGAATGAAATATTTTAAATATTAATAATTAATTCAGACGTGGTACTGTATTTTCTGCAAAAGAAAGTTAACATTTAGTCACACACTAGTGAATTTTATCTCCGAAGAGATTAGTGCACTGGCAAAGTATTTCAGGTAACAGTGGAGAGCTGTGGACAGCAGATACCGAAAACACCCCAGCCTTGTAGATCCCAAGGTAACGATGGCCTTCACCGATCACTCCCTTTGCCAGAGGTCCAGCAAGAACTTGCAGCATGTTCACCTGCCCACTGTACTTCCAGCGCTAAGCAGCAAACTTACGGAGCCAAAGAGGAGTCCCAGTGGGCAAGGGGAGCAGAAAAGAGGAACATGTTAACTGTAAACTTAAAGACAGTACAACAGGACACACTCCCATCCAAATCCCAGAGATGTGGGCAAGTCCCCAGTAGTTGTCAGATTAAAAACCTGGACACACTTCATTTCCCATAAAACATAATACATAGAAATTTCAGGGATAACAAAAAACTGTCAGAGAAATGCTCAATAAAAATCAAGCTCTTCACCTCAAACATCTCAGGGCTGACATATATATATACCCTCTATTCATCTGAGCAACCATCCCGCTGGCATTCAGCAGGGACACAATTGGTCAATGACACCAAGTGGCTTTGCAAAGCAACTTCTTACACTTCCCTTTTGGGCCAAAGCCTCGGCCTGTGAGGACTCACACAGTCCTACAAGGCCTGTAACAGCAGGTTCCAAAGGTTCTGCCGTCTGGCCCTTCCTTCCCAGGCACAACGTCGACACAGATAATCTTCTGTCTCATTACATTTCATATTTTGAAACATGGAAGCATATTTTAAGTGCTCTTAAGGCATTTATTTATTAACACGTTCTCTGACAAGATTTCACATAAGGTTAAAATTCAGTTCAGTCTTTACATTTCTCCACTGAGGTTGGCACCTCAGTGCATTACAGAAAGACACCTTCTCCACAATCAGTGTGACCAGCATGTGTATGATAAGCCCCACAGTCAGCCTCTTGTTCCCCAGACGAACCACCTAGATGTTAATACTGCCCTGCTACAAGGTAAAAGCTCCTAACTCAAATTTATTGGAAAAGGAGAGAAACTTCTGCAAAGTGCACTTTTAGAAAGAGGTACTTTTTGCTTATGAAAAGAAACCACTGCATCCTATAAGAATAATAAAAGAGAGTGTTTTACAGTTAAGCACATGATTTGGAGAGAAGAATTCAGATGTTGCTCTGCTGGTCCAAGCTGTTAATACTCTTCTTGTTCCTCCTGTGGGTCCCCTTCGTCAGGTATCACAAAGCCTTCGTCTGTGGCATAGAGAATGTCTACAATCCTCTGCAATACGGGGTCATTTCCCCCCTCATTCTCCTGGCAAATCAATTAAATGTTCCTTAGTTTTCTGAAGTAGAAATCTCTCTTTCTCCAAGTCTCCAACAGTAAGTTTCAATATGTTGACTTGGTGCATCAGTTCAGCCACTTCATCATCCCACTTGCCCACCCCGGGATTCTTCCGCACCACCCCGGGCCCAGTTTTAGGAGTCGCATTAGTTCTCTGTGTTGAAATGGGTCTCTGGAGAGCTGCACTGCTAGAACTGAGAGTTTCTTCAGTTTATTCAGAGCTTGACCAACAAGGGAAGGAGCCACTGCAGTTTCCCGACCTTGTCTGGCAGCTAAGGGTCATACTCTTTTCCATCGTAGTTTGCATGAAAAAACTTCTTGAACCACTGAACGAATTCAAAATTGTCCTGAAACTTTCCTTTTACTAATTTATCCCCAGGAATTATTTTGTCGACACTCATCCTTTTAAAAACTGCTTGTAGTATTTTGAAGTTCTGGATATATTCGTGTTCTAATTTAGCTTGGAATTTCGCTTTCTTCAATGCAATGGAGCCAGGGAAGAGCATGTCCATAAACTAACAATAGGCAGCCCCTGAGCACAACTGTTCGATCTTTGTCAGATTCAACTGCAGAGACTCATTGATCCAGCCCAGCATGTTATGTCAACTTACATTACTGGTGACTGACGTCGAGTATACGTTCACTGCTATCTTCGGCTCTCAGAGGAACCGCGTCCAGTGCTGGCGCCCAGCCGGTTCTGTCTTTGGTTCAAACCGCCAGACCTCGCCCCTCAAAGGCATTTTTTTGAACAAAACTTACTCCAGATGACGGCTCTCCTTCAGGATTATTTTTATCCAGATTATTACAACAAAATATACTGAGTAATTAAAAAAAAAAAAGAAACATATTACTTACATTTCTGGAGGCTGGGAAGTCCAAGGTCAAGGAGCCAGCAGATTGTGTGTCTGGTGAGGACCTATTTCTCACAGATGGCAACTTCCAAGAGTTCCCACATAGCAGAGGAACCAAAGAGCTCATTTCAACCTCTTTTAAAGGGCACTAATCATTTTCATGAGGATAAGGCCTTCGTGGTTTGATAAATTCCCAAAGGTCCCACTTTTTAATACCACGCTGAGTGTTAGGTTCCAACCTGTGAAGTTTGGAGAGACACCAACATTCAGATGATATAAAGGTATTGTACTGGAGTAATATTTTCATTAAAGCAAGATTCTTGTATTATACATACATATTAACAGTGCACTGCCTAAAAGTTGAATACTGATTGCTAGAAATTAAGATGAGTATGTGGGGATGGGGACAAAAAAAGGATGGTTGGACTTGATCAGTGCATGTTGCATATATGTATAGAAATATCACGCTAAGTCCCATTAACATTTACAATTAATACATGTTAATACAAAATTTTTAAGTGCATTTCTGAATAGATCAAAAAGTAGGAATGTACATAAATACCTCTCAGGCAGTTGACGTATGAAGAAGTTGCCCCAGATACACTGGCCTCTCTGCCTGGTTTCTCAATTTCCTGAGCTTGATCCTACAAGTATATGTTGCAACTTTTAATCTCCTAATATTGCCCCAGGGGAATACAGGACTTTAAAATATCACCCAGGGAAAAGCTTTGATATTTATTGAGATTTTGATGTTATAACGTCATGCATACTTCAGAAATTGCGTACTCGGTGTGTAGCAGATGACTTGTCACTTGACTAACTTTTGAGATCAAATCCTGGCCAGGGTTTTAGAGTTCTTAAATTTGTTTGTTCTCTGGGTCACTTTGACCACTGAGGTTCCTATCATCTCTTGATTTGCGACTTGTTGGCAAAACACCCAACTCTGGGCGTACAGATCTCACCTTACCTCCCTTTAAGCAAAGGTTAGCAGCCTTACTACGTCTCTGATGTGGCTAAGAGAATGATCTCCATAGAAACCTGAACTCAAATGTAGTATTTATTCCCAAAAGCCACCCCGTCCTGTGCATCAGAACTCTTCCTCAGACTCCAGAAGATGTAATTTGGAGAGATGGGAAGGGAGTTTCATGTGTGCTATTGCATAAGCTGTGACTTTGCACATTTGGTTATTTTTCTACAATTTTATAATCATTCCAACACACTTCCCTCTGCCAACTTCACCAGGTCTATTCAGATAATCAAATAATTATGTGGAGGATATCAGTGGGAGTCATTATTGTGAGAGAACATTCTGATTTCTATGCCTCACTTAATGCTTAGTGGAATCTGCTTGCAAACAGAAATTAGAGAGTTCATGAAATGAGATTTTGAGGATGAGCATTCTAGAAAGGACACTCCAGTTCCGAACCTCTATACAACTTCCTTTTATTCATGATAGATAGATCTTGAAGCAGCCTGTATGCCCATCAGCAGACAAATGAATAAAGAAAATGTGATATCTTTGTATAGCAGAATACTACTTGGCTATAAAGAAAGATGAATTTGAGATATTTATAGGAAAATGGATGCACCTGGAAAATATAATGCTGGGTGAAATAAATCAGAAACACAAGCTTAAATACTGCATGCTACCTCTCGAGTAATGCAAAGTACAAATAAAGAGCAAAATAAAAGATGGACAGAAGGAAACAGGGTAATAGATTTTTTACAAATGTCAAGGGGTCCAGGAGACCGAGGGTAAGGGGAGGGGGAAAGAAGGAGAAGTATAAAAAGATAAGATGTGTCCTGTACAGTACCAAATACTTACAATGAATGTAGACATTTTATGATTTTATGTCATAAACATGAGCTAAAAATAATAACAAGTATGAAAATGTGGAAAGGAGATTTAGAGACAGAGGGTGGGAGCTGGGTAGGGAGGGGAAGGGGATTAAAAAAGAACTTAATTGTACATGCACCTACTCTGCAAGATGAGTGTAAACTTCATGCCATGTAAACATGTGCTAATAAAAAATAATAAATTATTTTACAAGAAGAATGAGAATTAAAAAAAAAAGATGAGAATTTGTAGTTACGTATTCCACAGTGCCAGAGAAATTGGGCATTAAGCAAGAAATAATGGTCTTTAACATTGCCTACAGGATTGGGAATTCCATCTAATTATAAAAAAAAAAGACTATATAAATGTTAAGATAATTGTTTTGTCCCAATGGAGTATAATTTTCAATAATAAATTTCACTTTACAAATAACCCTATCAATACCTAATATTTTCTTTCTCAGGCATACTATGAAAGTTTACCAAATCTTTTATAATTCTTGACCTGAAAAATATATTCATTTTATTTTAAGGTATTTCAGAAAACCTTCTTAAAATGCAAATAATTTCATGTATATTCAATTCCTAAGAGGTTGCAAAGTGATTATAAGTTTTGTTTTTAGTTTTGATTTCTTCACTCTTGCTTTCACCCTTTTCTTGTCTTCTGTTCTATTCCTTAACCTAAACATATTGTACTTAAATAAGGGAAATGCTCTAACAAAGAAAAAATGTGATCTAGGTACACATGAATAGATTTTATTCCTGAAATGAGGTGAGTCTATCTAAAGACCCAAACTAACCTACTAATAGTCTACCCTTTTTAAAAAACAATATGGAGCTGTGAATATGTAGTCTAATCCTCAAAGTATAGTCACAAATCACTTAATGAAGAGAACACATTCTGAAAAGTGTGCTTTTAGGTGATTTCAACATTATGCAGACATAGATATAAAACACTGACAGTGGATTTATACAAGGTAAGACAGCCGTGGTGCCACTAAGTGTTATAATTTTGTAGTACCACCATTGTATATGCCATTTATAATTGACCTAAACATCCTATGCCAGTCATGACTATGTAGAGGAAATAACTGCTGTTCCGGGCAGCCCAAGACAAAAATGATAGATCCTAGAACTTCGTATATTTTTCAATACCTTGAAGCAATCCACATGCCCTTAATCTTCCCAGAGTTGGGCTTCAAAAAGTAATCTCTTCATTTTTCCCACACTCAGCCCATTTCTTAAAGGATCATTGATCAATGACTTTGCCTTTGGGTTACTTAAATTTCAAATCGTATCAGTTTTATGTAAACATGCGTCTTCTAAGTCAGGAGAAGACTTCAATAGAAAAGATAGACTTCATAAGCAGCATGGTTTACTGAAGATCAGCCTTCATTGCCATTTATCTCAAGGATCATTTTTGGAAGACTGATATCTACTCTTCATGGTTGCATAGTGGGTTTTAGTCTTTACATATGCATAAAATACTTAAAGACTACCTAAGACACATTCGTTTTCTCTATTTACTGAGTTGACACAGTTTCAACTGTATTGTCTTATAAGTTTCTCTAGACAATAACCTATAATTAGTAAATAATAACGGTATTATTAATAAATTGATTTCATAGTTTTACGATACAGAGCTGATTGCAAAAACATTTGGCATCCTAAATCACATTGGATTCTAATCATCACCATCTGAGATAAATAGTATCAGGTTTATTTTTCAGATAACAAAAATGTACTTTGGAAACTGAGGAAGAACTACCCTTGAACAATTTATAGTTCCTGAAAGGCTAGATTGAATTCATCAAAATACAGAATTCTCAATTGTCCAGAATTTTTTGTTGTACTCCACATTTAGGCTGCACAATCAAAAACTGCTTGGAACTGAAAGAGTAAAAATCAGTATGGAGTGAGAATAAGCAGCCCTGTCATTAATCACGTTGGGAGGACAGAAAAATAAAGCCAGCTGCATAGTTAACATAAAACACTGTTTCTCCCAGGGTCATGTAGCAGTTGTAAAATGCCAAAAAGACCCCTCCTCCCTTGAGTGATCACTATTCTCCTACCACTGATGTAGAGACATGCTTTACCATTGACATTTATTACTGGGGATACCTAGTGGCTAAGTCACCCTCATCTCAGGGCTATCCGCTCCTTAGTTATTCCCCTTTCCCGAGATCTGATGTTAGAAACTCCAACCAATCCAGAATTTACTGCCACTTCCATAGACCATCTTGAAAATCTCCCTGTTGAAACCTAAGTGTTACAAAAGATTTTTTCCTTCTTTCAGTCATAGTTCCTGGAGTGTTTCTCCCCCAGTACATTGAGTCAATGATTCTGACTTTGTCAGAGTAGTGACTTGATGCTGGTTTTTGACTAATAAGGCTTTAGTAAGAGAAAAAGGCAAATGAATTGCATCGCAAGAGAGATTTTGTTATATTCTCAATCATTATTTCTGGATGATGATTACTCAATTCAGAATAATGACCCAGAGACTGCATGATAAAGAGAACTCAGTTTAGTTCAAGGGACCATTTGTAATGAATGGGAATTTGATTCTAACATTTTACCATTATTTTCCTCAATTAAGAACCAACAGGATTTTCTATTTAAATCTCAGTTGAGCAGAAAATTCAATTATCCAGAATCCTCAGCTCTGAAAAATTCCATTAACCAAGATTTTACTAATATTTAACTGCACCTGTGTTTTTTATCTAAATTCAGTTGTATCATTCCCTTCTATGGTACTTCTTTTAGATTTTGATCTTTGGGAGAGCAAGCAGCAACTATATACAAAGATTAGTACAGTGCCTATTAGAGCAGATTGCTGCTTACTAATACATAGAGATGGTCTCCAATTTATAATGGTTCATATTAGGATTTATCCACTGGGCAATGTTCAAAAGTGATATGCATTCGGCAGAAATTTGAATTTTGAATATTTACCTTGTCCCATATTAGTGAGAAGTGATACCATATTCTTTCTATGATGTATGGGAGCACTGAGCCACAGCTCCCAGTCAGCCACATGATCACAAGCAAAACAACACGTACTCTACAGTGCATTGTGTTGCTAAATTATGATGTTCAGTAGGTCAGCTATGTTCAATGCATTTTCAACTTACAATATATTAAGCTTATAATAGGTTTATTGTGAGGAAATTCCATTAAAATCAAGGAGTTCCTGTGCTTTCTGAGGATGATATCAGCATTAGTGGCAGTCATAGAGTTGGTGATATTGGTAAGTACTGAAGTATATGGATTGTGGGCTTTCTGGTGGCAATTCAGTGTTTTTATAAATGATAAAAAGTATTACGGCTAGTGGAACAAACTAGAAAGTAGTTCACACTTTATCTGCTAAGGCATTATGGTTATTTCCTTGTATTCATGAGGGATTCCTCCAAGACCCCACACAGATACCAAAATCTGTAGATACTCAAGTCCTTTATATGAGATTCCATAGTTATTTGTATAAAACCTACACATATCTCACATATACTTTATTTTTTATTTAACTTACTTTAACTGATACATTAAAACATCAATAACATGCATATTAATAGAGCAGACTGCTCTTTCAATAAATGTACAGTAACATGATGTTTCTATACATGTGCAAATTGTATAGTGTTTAAATTGTATTAAATATGTATCTCCTCATCTATCATTTCTTTATGATTAAAAACTTTGAAAATCCTTTCTTTTAGCTTTTTAAAATTTACAGTACATTGTTTTTATAGTGACCTTATTGTGCATCAGCACACTAGAACTGCTTGCTCCCATCTAACTATAACTTTATACCCATTGATTAACCGTTCCCAATCCCTCCTTACCCTTAACCACCCGGGCCCCTGGTAACCACAGGTCAGCTCTCAATTTCTGTGAGATCAACTTTTCTAAATTCCACATGAGTGAGATCAAAAAGTACCTGTCTTTCCATATACTTTTGATCATCACTAGATTATTTATAATACCTAATACAATGTGTCTTAATTACTTTTCTTGATGCTGAGGCACCCACAAATCAAGGGAGGAAAGGTTTATTTAGCTCACAGTTTGTAGAGGTTTCACTCCATCATCAGCTGGGTCCAAGGCAGGGTGGATGGCAGAGGGGCATCACAAAGGAGAAACAGTTCATGGCAGGCAAAAGACAGCAAAATCAGCAAGAAGCAAGCAACAAACAATAAGCAGTGACCCTCTTTCTGTCCCTTATATACTATTCAGGCTATGAACCCCTAGGGCAGGTAGCACTCACACCCAGGGTGGGGCAGCCTTAATCCTGGCATAGCACCACGAATCAATCCCAGCATCACATCCTTGATCCTACCATCACACATCCTATGTCCACCCACCTCCAAAAAGCCCCACCTCTAACTTCTTGAGGCTTTGGGGGAACATCTAGATACAAGCCACAACACAATGCAAATGCTATATAAACAGTTGTTATACTGAATTGTTTAGAGAATAATGTCAAGAAAAAAGTTGGTACAATTTTAATGCATACATTATTTTTTCTGAATATTTTCAATCCTCAGTTGGCTGAATCGATGGATGTGAAACTCACAGATACAGAGAACTGACTCTATTTCCTTTTTTTTTTCGCCATTCACTGCTATATAAAATCTTATCAGGGGAAGTTAACAATGAGGGAATAATGCAATATAGTTTAAGACAACACTGATTTTATTAATACATCCCAGCTTTGCAAAATGATAGCACATAAAACTTTTCAAAGATATGTTTAATGACATTGCATTATACTAAATTGCACTAATTCAGTGTCATTCTAGTATTATACACACATACTGTACTTTAAAATTTAAAGATTTAAGTTCACAGCAAATGTGAGTGAAATGTACATATATCCCTGCCACCCTCCGCCACACCAGAAAGCCTCCTCCATTATCAACAGCAAGCATTATGGTGGTAGATTTGTTACAACCAATGAGCCTTTGTTGACACATCATTATCACCCAGTGTCTATAGTTTATATTATAGCTCACAGCTGCTGTTGTTCATTCATGGATTTTGATGAATATAACATGACATGTTATTTACAATGGTGGTAGCGTATAGAATAGTTTCACAACATAAAATCCCCTGCACCCTACCTATTCATCTCTCCCTTCCGTAACACTGCTAGCAACTCCTGATCACTTTACTATATGCAAAATTTTCAAACAGGTGGCATCATACAGCATATAGCATTTTCAAATTGGCCTCCTTCACTTATGTATATATGGTTCTTCTGTATTTTTCATAGTGCATTACTTTTTAAAAAAATCATTTATTTACTGTGATTTGATTGAGTTTGCAGGATGCTACAGCACAGTACTAGTTGCTGAAGATACAAAAATGAAGGCTCAAGGACACCCTAAAACTTAGCTCCACTAAGGCACTTTCTGAAAAGAAAGGAAAATGAGTTATCTTTATTAGACAAAATTAAACAGCAGGTTTTTTAAGTTTACAAAAAAATGAGATCTTAGAATACCCTAAAAATTCTGCCCAAAGATTTTTAGATCAGATAGTAGCAAGATGTAAAATCAACATTAAAAACATTAATAGCTTTCCTATACACAAATGCCAGAGTGGCTGAGGAAGAAATCGGGTAAACAATTACATTCACAATAGCTTCAAAAGAAATAAAACTCCTAGGAATCAATTTAATCAAGGACGTGTAAGATCACTATGATGAAATTTCTAGAACACTGAAGAAAGAAAGATCAAAGACTTGGGTATAAGACCTAACTTTGAAACTGCTAAAACAAAACAGGAGAAACACCTGAAGCCATAGGCACAAGCAAAGACATCTTGAATAAGATCGAGTAGCATTGGAAATAATAGCAAGGATCAAAAGATGGGGCTATATAGAATTAAAATGTTTCTGGACAGCAAGGGAAACAACTAACAGAATGAAGCCTACAGAATGGAAAACAATCTTTGCCATCTACTCTTTCAATAGAAGATTAATATCTAGAATACATAAAGATCTCAAAAAAGTAAACATCAGAAGGTATATAGTCTTTCCTCACAATGCAGTGTTAGGAATTGAAAATAGCACTTTAAATAGGCTGAGTGGGTACTTTTATGCAGAGACAGGCCCAAAGGTACATCACAGGGAGAAAGCTGTTTACTAAATACATCTCCAATTGCCACATGATAGTGGTAGGGATTTCAATCCCAACTCATCTACCATCTGTAATATAGGAAGCACAAGAATCTTGAAAAACAAAACAGCAAGATGCCTTCATGCTTCCACAGTAGCTGATCCCACAGATACTGAATTTGGTGAAATTTTGAACAAATACCTTAACAAACTGAAAATTAGTATGATCAGTGAAGTCAAAGATGAGACAAATAAACAATTGAAAAATAAAACCAAGAAAGACAGTGGAGGATATGAAAAAGCATTTCAGCAAATAGAGGTTATGAAAAAAAGGAAGAAATCATAAAATTCAGTGATAACAGTAATGCATGTTTGTTAATCTGTGGTACACAATGAAAGCAGTTTTTAGAAGGTAGTTTTTACCTCTGAGTACTTACATTAGAAAAAACAAGAGAACAGATGCTAAATAAATAAAATAATAATGCATCTCAAGGCCCCAGGAAAACAAGAACAAGCAAACCGAAAACCTGTAGTAAGAAAGAAATAAAGATGATCAGAATGGAAATGAATGATATTGAGATTTACAAACAAAGGATCAATGAATCAGAGTTGACTCCTTGAAAAGATAAACAAGATTGATAAATTCATAGCCAAATGTATCAAAAGAAAGAGAGAGAAGGTCCAAATTAATGAAATTAAATTTAAAAGTTTCTACACAGCAAAGGAAATGATGGAGTGGAAGGAAAACCTAGAAAATGGAAGAAAGTCTGTGCTAGCTACTCTTCTGATATAGGATTAATTTCTAGAATATTTAAAGAACTCCAAAAAGTAACCTAAAAATGCAAACGATTAAATAAAAAAGGGCAAATGTGCTGAGTAGACAATTCTCAAAAGAAGACTTACAAATAGCCAATAAGTATATGAAAATTTGTTCAAAAACTTTATCCATTGGGAAAATACAAATCAAAACTAAACTGAGATTCCATATCTTGCTGTTCTGAATGGCTATCCTTAAGAACAGAAAAATAACAATGGATGCTGGCACAGAAGCCAGAGGAAAAAGAAACCCTTCTACATTCTTGGTGGGAATGTGAACTAGTATAACCACTATCAGAAATCAGTATGGAGACTTCTCAAAAAACTAAAAATAGAAATTCCATTTTGTCCCACTATGCCTCTCCATAGTATATTCCTGAATGAATTAAAGACAGCATATAGGACAGATATATGCATACCCATCAACAAAATATAGAATGTATACACAATGGAATTTTTTTAGTCATAAAAAGAATAGAACCTGTAATATGCAGGAAAATGAATGAAAATGAAGACCATAATAATGTTAAGTAAAATATGCTAGACTAAGAAAGTTAAATATCACATAGTTTTTCTCATATAAGAAACCAAATACATACGTACATACAGGAAAGTAGAAGCTAGACTTTGGGAGGGGGTAAAGGAAATAGGAAGAGGGTAGAGGAAGGGGAGAGCGAAGGTAATGAGACTGAAAATCATTTATTTGTGTTAAATGCATGTACCAATTCAATCCCCAGCACCAAAAAAAAAAAAAAAATGCACGTACCAATTACCAAAACAAACTTCACTATTATGTATTGCTAACATGCTCTAATATTTTTTTTTTAAACTTCAAAATGTCTTTCAAAGTGGCTGTAGTATTTTCCTTTCCCTCCAGCAAAATAAGAGTTCTCTTTATTCTGCATCCTTTCCAGTATTTTTTTTTTTTTTTGGAGGAGTGCCAGGGATCGAACTCAGGGCCTTGTGTTTGCTAGGCAAGCACTCTACCCCTGAGCTAAATCCCCAACCCCTATCCTTGCCAATATTTGGTCTTGTCATAATATTGGATTTTAGCTATTTAGTAGATGTATAAAACAGTACCTTAATTTAAAATTCCAAAATGACATATGATGTTAAGTATCTGTTTAGATGCTTATTTTCTGTCTGTACATCTTCCACAGTCTAGCATTTGCTTAGACCTTTGTTTACTTTTTAGTTAGATCGTTAGTTTTCTTATTGTTGAATTTTAAGTGATCTTTGTGGATATTTCAAACAAGATGTGTTTTTGCATATATTTTCTCCTACTCTGTAACTTGTCTTTTTATTTTCTTAACTCTCATAGGAAAGGCATTTTGAATTTCATAAAGTCCAATTTAGCAATATTTTTTCATGGACTGTACCTTTACTTTTGCATCTAAAAATCATCACCATAATAAAAAAAATCAATAACATGTGCTGTGTGCTGTTTCGTAAATTTTATAATTTTCTGCTTTGCATTAGGTTTATGATTCACTTTGAGTTTATTTTTTTTAAAGTATATGGTAAGCATCTTGATTAATTTGTTTACACAAAGAAGCACCATTTTTCTAGCACAACTTTAGGACAAGCAATAATTGCTCAAATGAACTGCCTTTGTTCTTTGTCAATGATTATTTCATTATATTTGTGCTCACTATGAGTGTATTTCTGGGCTTTTTATTCTGTTTCATTGGTTTATTTGTCTATTACTTTGCCACCACAGCACTTTCTTGATTAATCTAGCTTCATATTAAATCCTAACTCCAAATAGCATCGTTCTTCCGACTTTGTTCTTTTAAAATATTGTGTTACTTATTCTGGGTCCTTTGCATTTGCTTATCAGCATCACAATCAGTTTATCAATATTTATAAAAACAACTACTGGGTTACTTATTGTGACTGTGTTGAATCTGTAGATCATGTTGGGAAAAACTGGCTCTTAACAATGTTGAGTCTTTCTATCCATGAATGCGAAATATGTACATTTATTTAGATGTTTGATTTCTGTCATTAGTTTTATATTTCTCCTCATAGATATTATACATATTTTGTTAATTTATGCATATTTCAAGTTTCGGGTGATAATATAATGATATTTTTTAAAATTTCAAATTCAAACTGCTCAGAGACGGTATATAGGAAAACAATTGACTGAGGATAACTGAACAAGTGTTCCAAGAGATTTTCTTTTTTTAAATTTTTTTCTTTTTTCTTTTCTTTTTTTTTTTTTTTTTTTTGGTGCTGGGGATCGAACTCAGGGCCTTGCGTTTGCTAGGCAAGCACTCTAACCATTGGGCTAAATCCCCAACCCCTCAAGAGATTTTCAATGATGTTTTGGGAATTTCTTATATAGACAACCATGCCATCTTCAGACACTTTTAACTTTCTCGTGAATCTGTATGCTTTTTATTTCCTTTTTTGTCTTGTATTAAGTTTTCCAGTATGATGTTGAGGAGAGAGAGTGAGAGAAAGGAGACAACCTTATTTTTTCCTGATCATAGAAGGAAGCCATTCAGTTTCTCAGCATGAAGTATGATGGTAGCTATAAATCTTTTATATGTTTTGTTTATCAACTTGAGTAAATTCTCCTCTATTCCTAGTTTGCAATTTTTTTTTTTTTTACTATGAATGGGTGCTGGTTTTTGTCAAATGTTTTTTAACATCTGTTGCTATGATCATATATTTTTCTCTGACCTGGTAAGATGGGTTATACTATTTTCAAATGTACCCGCCTTATATATATAGGATATGTCCTACTTGGTCATTGTGTATAATTAATGATGCACATAATTGTATACTTTTATTTTACAAATTTTATTAACTTTGATTTTCCAATGGCTTGTTAAAGATTTTTGAATCTATGTTCATGAGAGATATTAATCTGCAGTTTTCCTTTCTTTTAATAAATTTATTATTAGGGTATTGCTGGCTTCAAATAATGAGTTAAGAAGTATTCCTTTTGCTTCCATTTTCTGTAAGAGTATGTGAAGAATTACTATAACTTCATCTTTAAATGTTAGTTAAACATGGTGCTTTCTAATTTGGGAGGTTATTATTGATTTAGTTTCTTTAATAGATATTGGACTATTTTGGGTACCTAAATTGGGTACCTATTTTTCTTTGTATGAGTTTTAATATATTGTGTGTTTAAAAATTTTCATCTAAATTATCTATTTTGTGAAATTAATTGTTCATTATCTTCTTTTAGTATCAGTAGTTAAGGTCACTTTTTCATATCTGAATTTTATGATTTAATAATTTGTGACTCCCCTTTTTCCTCCAACTCTGGCTGGAGGTTCATAGATTTTATTAATTTTTCAAAGAATTAGTTTTAGGCTTTGTTGATTCTCTAAATTGCTTTCCTATTAATAATTTCATTAATTTCCCCTCTAATTTTTATAACTTCTATTCACATACAAATTTTGTGTTAAATTTGTTTCTTTGTTCTAGTTTCTGAAGGTAGAAACTTAGTTGACTTATTTTAGGTCCTTCTTCTTTTCTAAATATGCATTTACTGTAATAAATTTCCTTCTAAGCATAGCTTTTATTGGGTCCCAAATTTTTAAAATTGTATTTTCAGTTTAATTTATTTCCAATTATGTTTAAATTTCTCTTGAGATTTCTTCTTTGATTTATATTTGAAGTGTGCTGTTTAATGTTCAAGAACTTTGTAATTCATTGCTATCTTTTGGTTATTGTCTACCAGTTTAATTTTATTGTGGTCTAAGAGCATTCTTTGCATTATATCTATTCTCTTACATTTGCTAAAACGCGTCTTATAGATCACAATATGTTCTATTGTAGTGAATGATTCATGTGTCCTAGGTAAGTATATGTATTCTGACATTGTCAGATGAAATAGTACATAAATAATATTAGATCCTGTTGATTGTTATTGCTGGTCAGTTCAACCATATTCTTACTATTTTCTTCTACCTATTCTATCTGCCAATCACTGATAAGGAGGTATTGATTTCTCCAAATATAGTATTGAATTCATCTATTTCTTTTTGTAATACCATCATTTTTCTGCCTCATGTACATTGATGTTCTGATAGATGCATATGTTAAGGGTTTTTATGTATTCTTTTAGAAATGACCTTTGTATTATGAAATGTCCCTCTTTATTCCTGATAATTTTTCTGAGGTTTGATTTATCTGAAGTTTATATATATATATATATATATATATATATATATATAAACTTATATATATATATAAACTCTAGCTTTTGAGAAATTATTTTGGGCATGATATATCATTGTGTATCTTTTTACTTTTAACCTGTCTCTCTCTTAGAAACAACAAAGTCAGGCCTTGTTCTTTAAAACCACTTTGACTCTGCATTTTAACTGGTAATTAGCTCTTTCACATTTATATTGATTATTTATAGATTTGGCTAAATATCTGTTGTATTTGTACCAGTTTTCTATTTGTTTTTCTGTTTATTTCTTTCATCTACAGTCTTTATGCCTTATCTGGTTTTAACTGAGCATTCTATATTATTCTGTTTTTCTCTTTTCTTATGATATCAATTATATTTTAAAAAATGTAGTTGTAGCACTAGAGTTGACATTATACTTTTGTAGCTAATCTAAGTATACCTTCAAATAACACCGCTGTCTTAGTCACTTTCCTTGTCATTGGGACAAGTACCTAACGCCCACAAGTTAAAGGAGGAGAGCTTTATTTTGGCACACAATTTTTAGAGGTTTTGGTCCATAGTCATCAGGATCCAGGGCAAGAAGGGCATGGTGGGAGGGTCTGGTGAAGAAAGCTACTCATTTTATGGTGTCCAAGAAGCAGAGAGAGAAGGGGGAACCCATAAGGGAGATACATACTTCCAAGTCATGCCTCCTGTGACACACCTCCAACAAGGCCCTCCTAACAAGGCAGTTATAGTGCTCCTGTGATCCGATCACCTTCCAAATGCCACATTTCTGTGTGTATGAGCATTTTGGTTCATTCTTAATCTACACCATAACATTCCACCCCAGCCTCTAGAAGACTTATGTATATTTCTCTATGAAAAATGCATTTAGACCATCTCTAGGAGTCACCAAAGTTTTTCTCACCAAAGTTTTAACAGTCCAGCACTGATGAAAAGTCCAAGTCCAAAGTCTCTGCTGAGATTTAAGGCAACCTCTTAGCTGTGAGCCCCTATAAAAGTAAAAAGAAAGATAAACAGCTTAAAGACTCAAGGCATGGGATAACTGTTCCCATTTCAAAAGGGAGAAATGGGGGGGTATGAAGTAGTGACAAAAATCAAAATTTAAACCTAAGAGGGCAAATACCAAATACTGTAGCTCCATATACAGCACTTATGGCAGGTTGTGGTAAGATGTGAACTATAAAGTACTTTACTGACACCACCTCTATAGAGCTGCTTTTTGCACCCTTCGTTGGCTTTTGCTTGGAGTGACTTTGCTCACTGCCCATGACTTTCCCCAGCAGATATTCCACGTTCCTGACTTCTCCATCTTTCTATGGTGTCCATTGTACTTATGCTTGCACTCTTACAGTTTTACCAACTGCCCTCTCAGGACACACTGCCTACCCTCTGAAACCTTCTTTCTAAATCTGAATAGAAGCCTCCTTGACCCCAGAACTCTTAAATTCTGCATCTTTGTAAAGCTAGCTCCACATGGATGATGCCAACATTTGCTGCCAGTTCAAGCAGTAGCTCAGGTCACTTGGATTATAGCTGCAGAGGGCTCCATGTACCTAGATGACTGAATACTCTGAACTGAATCCCAGAGAATCAATTTCCTAGGTGACACTTCTCAGGCAGGATGCCCCAAGACTCTCTTCTCAAAGCAGTCTTTTACTTTTTGCACTATTGAGCTTATGAAAGGCAGGATCTTGGTGATTACTGGGAGGCCCTCAAAACATCACTTCTATTGTCCTGATGTAAAGTACTTGAATTCTTTTTAACGGCAATCTTTTCAGCAGCTATGTTCTTCAAGGCCCCAAATTCATAAGCACTTCCTTTCTGGAGAAACTGAACTTTTCAAATGAGCTTTTCACTCCCATATCTAAGTATAAACCTCACTCAAACCTGCTGGTAGTGCCCATGATACAACCTGAAAGTTAGGTTTCCTCGAAATTTCTTCTGCCAGGCTAATTAATTCACTGCTCTTAATCTCACTCTCCTGCAAAGTCTCAGAATATGGGCAAAATGTAGACAAATTTTCTGCCAGATCCTAAATATTGCCTATTGCTCAACTGCCAATGGAATCCTTAGGCCCAACTGAAACTTCCTGAGCCTGGCCTTTACTATGTACATTTCTGTGAGCATTCTGGTCCTCTGAACTCCACCCAGAATCTCCCATCAAGCTTGGTTTAAAGCATTCTAGGGATTTTCTAAGTGGCATTGCCAGACCTTTCCGAGCTCCTTCCACAAGCCAGTTCCAAAGGCTTCTAAACCACATTGTCATATACAGTCACATTGATAACCCCTCTCCTGGTAACAAAATATGTCTTAGTCACATCCCTGATCACTGGGACAGATACCTAGAACCCACAAGGAAGTATTTATGTTGACTCACAGTTCCAGAAATTTTAATCTATCCAAGCTCCAAGGCAGGAAGGGCATAGTAGTAGGAACCGGTTGAGAAAAGCTGCTCAAGTCTTGAAAGAGAGAGAAGGATGGAACCCACAAGGGAGCTATACCTTTCCAAGTCTTGCCTCTGGTGACACACCACTAACCAGGCCCTATCTCTAAGAGCAAATCAGCTATAGTGTTCCCATGATCCAAGCAACTTTCAAAAGTCCCACCTCTGAGTGCATGAGTTAGGGGGTCAATCTTGATATAAACCGTTACAACCGTATTCCTTCACAGATAACACTTATATCGTATAACAAAGTGTTCTCTATTCCTCCATTCTGTTCCTTGTAACACTACTGTCATTCACTGTTGTCTGTGTATGAGCTATAAGAAAAAACATATCATGAGTATTATTTTCAACAAACTATTTTTGTTAGGTCAATTAGAAATGAAAAAAGATTTTATTTTATCTTCATTTAATCTTTCTCTAACACACTTCTTTTCATTATGTAGATCTAAATTTCTGACATATATAATTTTTTTCTCTGAAATTCTCCAACATGTTCATATTCTTTTGTTGGCATATCCCATCAGTTTTTGTTTGTCTAAGGTTTTTATTTCACTTTCATTTTGGAAGGATAATTTAGCTAAATACAGCATTCCAGGTCAGGGTTGCTTTTTTTTTTTCCCCCTTTTAACACATTAAATATTTCACTCAACTTTCTTCTTGCTTTATCGTTTTCTAAGTGAAGTCTGTTGTATGCCTTGTTTTTGTTTCTCTACAGCTAAGGTGCTTTTTCCTTTGGTTTCTTTGATATTCTGCGGTTAGAGTATGATATGCCTAGAGCAATTTTTTGGTATTTACTCTGCTTCATATTTGGTGGATGTTTTAGACCATTGAGTTTGTATTTGTCATGAAATTTGGGAAGTTCTCAGGCATTATTGCTTTAAATATTTAAGTATTCCTTTCTACTATTTTCTTTCTGGTATTTCCATTACACGTATTTTACACATTTTGTAATTTTCCCTCAGTACTTGGACATTTTATTGAATTGTTTTTATTTCTCTTTTCTTTGTATTTCAGTTTAGGAGGTTTCTATTTTCATATCTTTAAGCTCATGGATTGTTTCTTTGGCTATATCCAGTCTACTGAAGAGCCCATCAAAAGTATTTTTCATTTATGTACAGTGTGTTAATTTCTAGTATTTTCTTTTGATATTTTTCATAGCTATCTCTGCTTACATTACACATCTGTTAATGCGCACTACCCACTTTTTCCATTGCAGCCCCTGTTAATCATAATTACCCTTCATTCACAGTCTGATGAGTCTAACGTCTCTGCCATATCTGAGCCTGCTCTGATTCTTGCTTTATTGCTTCAAACTGTAGAGGCTTTTTTCTTGTTTATTTTGTTAGTTTTTAGTATGCCTTTTAATTTTTGGTTGAAAGTCAAATATAATGTATTGGTTTTTAAAAAAGTAGTAAATACATCTTTAGCATGAGATTTCCTGTTTACCTGGCTAAGAGTTAGACGGTGTTTACTGTATTATACCTATAAGTGTCAGAGGCTAATATTTCCTCTAGTTTCCTAGCTTTTATTCCCACTGATTTTGTTGGGGCTTTCTAGAGGCTACTTTTGTAAATGGGGTCTGAACTTTGCAGTTACTTCAGCTATAATCCCTTGCTATCATATAGGAGCCTACTTGATATGATGGTATTCATTCCATAAGTCTATGATGAGGTCTGTCTTTTAAGAGCCCATCCCCCCGAATTGTTATCTTCATAAGTGTTTCTCAGTTTTACCTCTTTTTAGATAAGAGAGGAAGTCTAGAGTGTTCTGGAGTTGGGTATTTCTCTCTCCTGGTAGATTAGGCTTTTGTAAAACCAAAATAGTTTAGGCTCTGATAAGCTGGCTTCTCTTGAAGGAAAGCTGTTTGAAAGAAGAACAGAGTGTTCTGGTGTTCTGGCCTTGTTTTTAAAGAATTACTTGTCCCTTTCTACCTGCCAGAACCATAAGGGGCCTTTTATCTGTACTTCATTCTGAGAACTGATAGTGCTCAGAGAAGTGTGAGGTCTCCCTAGATTAAGACCCACAAAGTTTTTATCTGTAAAGCTCATCCATAATGGGCCTCCAAAACTTCACTAATTACATTTTAAAATGTATTTTAACTAATACATAAAACATAAACGTTTTTGCACATATTATTGGGGTACCATGCAGTGTTTTGATACATGTATGCACTGAATTCAATTACAGTCTACATGTTCCTACTGCTGTTGGCTCACGCTTCTTGGATTCCGATCCCAGAATACTGTGCTTGTCAATATCGTATGTTCTGGAAAATGCTCTGCTTTTCATTTTCTTTATCCAGTTTCTCAAGCCTTTTCTAGTTGAGATGGCCTCTTCCTTCTTTGAAATTCTATTGTAAGCATGATGGTACCACACTGCTTTGCCTAATTCCCCCTATAATTTTTTCAATTGTGTAAGTTTTGTCTTCTTGTTTAAATTTTGAATCGGAATGAGAGAACGGGCTAGACTTTTTAATGTTTACATTAGAGATAAAAACTCCATGGTTCAAATATATAGCCTAGAGCTAGGCACTTATTAAGGACTAACAAAGAATTATTAATGGATTGTTATATACTTGTATTAGTTAAGAAAATATTACTAGTCTGCAAAGTGTTTTGGAGATAAATATAATCTATGTCTTAATTCCAAAAAAAGCAAGTCATCTCTAGCTTTTTAATATGTGATAATTAAGAAGCATCATATATATTAATAGATGAACCAAGGCTCGTTTTTCAAATCCACTCTCCAAATTCTTTCTGCAGCCTGTGAAAAGCTGTTTTTGGAAACTGCCTTAGAAATGCAGAAGGAAAGGCTTGCTTGAGAAGGACAGGATCAACTTTCTGCCCTGCGCCTGGCAGAGGCTGTGGCTGTCCTCCATGTAAAGCTTTAAATCAAAATGAATTTGTGATACCTAAGCACCTTCTGGAACTACAGGAAATTCTTCCACAAGCTAAAGGAATTAAGTGTGGTAGAATTTACCAGTAATAGGAAGAAAATGGAGGAAGCGAAACTCAGTATAAACCAGGAAGGTAGTAAATTCCAAATCGTTCCTTGGTTAAGAGTGTGTTTGGAAAGAAGAGACAGAAGACGAAATTTTATCTTTAGTCAGAGAGCAAAAGAATTAATAAACTAACAATAAGATATGGTCTCAAAAGTTTAGTTACGAGCATTTCTATACTTATGTAGTTCATTAATAGTACATAAAGGTACAGGGTAGGGGGAGACTTCCTGAGCCATAGATGTTTGAGCTACAAAAGATTATCGATTCTGCTAGACATCGCGGCACACACCTGTGATCCTAGCACTGGGGAGGCTGAGGCAGGAGGATTGCCATGAGTTTGAGGCCAGCCTGGGCTACAATAGTGAATTCAAGGCCAGCATGAATTACAGAGTGAGACCCTGTCTCAAAAAACCCAAAACAACGACAACAAAACAGGACTGAGAATATTGCAAGAGAACATAAACAAGGTTACTTTTTAAAAGCATATCAATTGCGGGTATATTTTTGTCTTCAGATTTCAGTACAGGAGATTTTCAGATGCTAGAAACTCTTTTCCACCAACCCAACCTTAAGTGCTTCCTTCTGTCAAAGAGGAGCCAGAATACATTAAGCCAAGCTAATCTTAAATGCCAATCATAAAATGCAAATATTTTTGGGAATTCAAAATTTACACAATCTAACTTCAGATAATGAAACGCTTATATTTAATAACATCCCTTTCCATGTGCATAATAGTACTTACTTTTCAAATCACTTCAACCTGTTTCACTCTAACAAATTTAAGACACAAGTAAGAATTGTAGTTATTTTTTCCAATGTAAAGATGAGTTAAATTAGGGGAACAATAAGTTAATAACAAGGTAAGGACACAGCTTGAGTTTGTAAATATGAGATCCATACTTAGAATCCCTTTGTTGTTGTTGTTGTTGTTGTTGTTTTCTATGCACAATTGTCTTTTCCAATTTTATGCTCAATGCCAGTAAATCTTCTGTGCACTCATACTCATATATCCAAAAAGATGAATTACTTCTGGTTCCCCAATTTCTCATATGCACTATTATGTATTTAAGAACCTAGTCTAGAACTTAACTGTAAAATTACCACCACTTGACTCTTAATTTACTCCTACTTTGGCAAAGGCAAGAGAATATAGCAAAGTCATCAGAATGCCTGCTTTCACCTCACTAATCACTTGTGGAAAGATAACTCTTCAAAGACACAAGAGTTGCATCCCCCCAGAGGGAAAAAAAAAAAAAAAACTCCTGGCAACTCAGCTTCTCTTCAAAGAATACCTGTTCCTGGCCATTCAAGGCCCTTTGAAACTTCACTTGATAAAGCAAAAAGCAGGCCTACAAGAAAATTTCATAGAAGGCAGGATTTCTCCTATGAGAAGGGAAGCAGAAAGGCAAATGTGGAGCAGAGTAGGGAGCGATCAGGGCCCTGAAGGTGGGGTGAGCACACTGGGGGATTAGGGAGTAGGGCATATTACTGCATCAGACAACAAGCTTCTCACTGGTATTTTGGAGCAGAAGACCACTAGTAATCGTTGGTTTACTTTTCATACAGCAATCATTTTCAAGGCCCCCTTCATTATCCCTTTACCTCACTAATGTGAAAACTTTAACCTTTAACACAAAACTTACACTCCTACACCTTATTTTCTTTCATGTCATGATATAAAAATAAAACGAGTTTTCATAAACTTAGTTTGTAATGTGAACCCAGTGTTTCCCCATTTTTGTCACACAAATCATGCTGACTTCATTTTTCAAAGCCTTGTGACATATTAATATTTCTTTGTGGTAAGCAGATTTTTTACTTCTGTTCTTTCCATTTGTTCTTCAGGTCAAGTGCGATTTTCTGTGTTTTCTTGTTGGAGGGCCCACAAGCGCATATCATACAATAAGCCATCACTCTCCGCACCATCTGGAGACCTGAGATGGGGCTCTGTAACTATCTGTAGACTTTGCATGGCTGCTTTGTACATAAGTAAAACCAACTAATTCAGCCGAAAATATTGTCTTTATTTCAGGCTTCTCAAAGAGCATCTTGGAGAAAAAGAAGTGGAATTGACACTCATCTTTGATTCCGTGGTGGAGGCTGACTTGGCTAATTATACCTGCCATGTAGAAAACCGAAATGGACGGAAACATGCCAGCGTTCTGCTGCGTAAAAAGGGTATTGATTCTTGTTATAACTATACTTTGTTTAATTGGCAATAACTAGTAAAGTTAGATAGTTCTCCTGGCCTTATTTTGTCATTTAGTGCAAACTTCTGTTAAGTATTTTGTCTGAGATACAAGGACTGTCTTGCTGTATATAACATAAAATATTTATGATCTTCAATACCACTAGAAAATAGATAAATGAAATGAAATCTTACTACACATTAAATCAATAAAAATAAAAAATCTTTGACTATAATTATGTGTCATATCAAAATTTAATAGATTGACATTCAACATCTCTATGTAGTTCACCTTTTTTATGTCTTAAACTGTTTAAATAAAATGCTAGAGATTATCAGATAAGAAACAATGTTTCTTTTTATGTTCCCTGACTGAACAATAAATAAAACAATTTATAGTACCATATAATATTTTTACAACTATTATCATAATAATTATAAACAATATTTTGTGGTATGCCCTAGTGTTAGGCCTCTAGTGGGTGTGCATATTACTAAATAATTTGTCATTTGTCTCTTTAGGTACAGTTTTGCATTGGGTAAAAGTTGCATAGAATGGGTAAAATAAAGAACTTGTACATTTTACAGATAAAAGGGATAAAATCAGGCATAAGAACAACAATCTCACCAGCTAGAGAAGCTTCTGAGTCAGTTCTCATGTTGCCACGACTTTCAATGACTGCAAAAACCTAAATACTTTGTGTGTGCATCTGGCAAAGGTTTTGTAAATATAGCAGAAAAAATGCTTCTAATCGTTGCTTTTTTTTTTTTTTTTTTTTTTTTTTGCCTAGACTATAGGACAATAGAATCTAGCCAGTCAGCAAGGTCACTAGTTTAACCTATTTGAAATCTAATATGGAAAGGGCAGTCTGGAGACCTGGGTTCAAGAGTTCATGGTTTAGCCACCTGATTCAGTAGGACTAATTAGTTTGATTAGACTCCCTGAGCTTTTGTTTCCTCATCTGTGAAGTGCAAGTAACAATATCTACCTTGCAGAGTTACTCTGAGTTCAAATGATAATGAGATATTGGATATAAAATGTATCACGCTCGAGCAATGTTTGTTATTATACTCAACTTGGATTTCTCCTGTGCATTAGGTAACCAATTATTCCCCTACATGAAGGACGGGTACTGACAGTATCCAGACAGGTTGTGGCAAAGTTCCTGTCCATTTCAGACTCATTTCAGGTTGAGAAATTCTCTATGCCAGAGTATGCTGCTCTATTTCTGTATCCTTGGCAACATAATGATTGTCTGGCCCCTAATAGACTCTTTTTTTTTTTACAGGTTAAATTAAGTTTTATTTGCTTTTTCATTTTACAGTAATCTCAAATAGCAGTGCACATATGTGGGGTATATAATACAAAATTACAATTCAGTTGTTTTTCTACATGAATTCTGCCTGTAAAGTATCCGTTATCATAGCAAAATTCTCCTAAGAGGGAGCTCAACAAAACAAAAAAATTCTAATGTACTAGGTAGGTAAGGAAACTAGTATGTATCTATACTTTCACATTCTATGTATTTTCTCATGGTCAAGAAACTGACTCAAATGCTTTAAATTATCCCACCATTTAAAGAGAAAAGTCTCTACAACAATTTTAAACCATGGAGTTATCCTTTTTCTTTTATTTTTTTTTTTTGACCAAGAACATGTATTGGTATATTGTATACATAATGTTCACATTCACCATGTTTATTCTGTACCTGTACATGATGTATCTTGGTTTTCCCCCCTTTTCCCCACTCCTCCCTTCTGTTCCCCCCTTCCCTATTTACAGCAGCTTTATTTATATTTTCCCATTTTTTCCCTTTCCTCTTTCTTTCCTTTTCCCCTTCTCTCTTTTCTCCCTTCCCCCTTTCTAGTTCTCTTGTCTTTTCAATATTGTCTTCATTTTATATAATGTCTATTACACCTCTCTGACCTTATTTACCCTTATAGTTACTCATATCAAAGAAACAATTCGATGTGTACTCATCGATGTGTCTGATTTATTTCGCTTAAGAGTATGTTCTCAAGGTACATCCATTTACCTACAAATGTCTCTAGCTTATCTTTTTTATGGCAGAGTAGTACTCCATTATGTAGAAAAACCACCTCTTCTTTAGCCATTCATTAGTTGTTGGGCATTTAGGTTGTTTCCAGGATTTAGCTATTACAAATTGTGTTGCTATAAACCTGGTTGTGCATATATCGCTATGGTATGGTGATTTTAATTCTTTTGGGAAGATGCTCGGTAGAGGAATAGCTGGATCAAATGGAACCTCTAGTTGTAGTTTTTTGCAGAATCTCCATACTGATTTCCACAGTGGCTGGCCCAATCTACATTCCCATTCAAGGAGTTATTTTAATATCACCAGTGGCTGCTTTTCTCATCAGTTCTTTTACTTCTTCCTTTGACACATAACAATAGCTTTTAATCTCATTGGGATTAGGATTCAAAGTGACATTCTTCCTCAAAAACAAAATGTACTGGATTTCATTTTCACCCCAGATACTGTCAGATCGTGCCTTGTAGTGAATTTGTGTTGTAAAATCAATTTCTTCTGGTGAAACCTCTTCTAAGGGAATTCCTAATTCAGCTTTTAAATGCCTCTGTGCTGCTCTTTTCATACCAATGGCCTCATTTTCTTCAAGCTTGCTTGGACCACTTAATGGATGACTACAGCACGTGTTGGTAAAACAACCTGGAAAGGTAATTTTAGCATCTGACCTCTGCTGTAGCAGGAACTTATTGTCAGTGTTAAATAAGAAAACACTAAAAGCTTGATGTAATAATCCTTTCTCAATGTTTTCATTTAGGTGACTATTCTTCTTGGTATCAGCCCCAATTTATGGTCATTTTCATCAATAAGAATACACATCTCTGCCAGTAGTTGAACCTGTTGGTTATTGAGATGGCTGATATTTATTTCGGGCATCATTTCAAAATGTCTGACGTTTCCTAGAACACTCAAGTTAGAGGTGCTCTGGCCCCTAATAGACTCTTATGATACATTCTCTTCAAATAGATGATTATAATTCTCTTTTATTATTATTTGAGGACTCAGGCATAGCAAGCACCATGTTTTCTGCCATGTAGAAAACCATGATGGACGGAAATATGCCAGCATTCTGCTGCAGAAAAAGGGTATTTAGGTATGAGGAATAGTCTCCTAAGTAAGATAGACACCCCCTAGTCCTTGTGGAACTTGCTATCTTTGTAGGGGTGAGAATGCAAAGATAATAATAAACATTAAGCAAAACAACAACACGAAAGTTATATAGTGTCATAATTCAAAACCTGCTGTGAGAAAAAATAATAAAGGCTCTACGACTGAGCCAGTGGACACAGAAATAGTCTTATTTTAGTTTTAAAATAAATCCATCTCTCTTTTATAAGTAAATTAATGAATAGTAGCCCTTGGAATTTCTAAAAATTTGGTAGTAGGAATCAAGACACACTATAAAACTGTACTACCTCCTATGGCCTCTACAAAAAAGTATATAAAATCATAAAGAGCTAACAATATTATTTATCATCTTCCTAATATTAAAACATTGGAGTTCCCCAGGTTTCAGGCTTCCTCACTCATTTGCTAAATGATTAAGTCCAATCTCTAGATTATGGCTTTGCTTACTATTTAAATGTTGACAACTCCCACACTTATACCTGGAACCTGGATTTGTCATGTGAACTCTAAACGTGTATACACATTTGCCCATTCAACAAAGCCACGTAGATATCTGGTAGACATATCAAGCTTAGCTTGTCCCAAACAGGATTTCTAATTCCTCCTCCCTACAAACCTGATCCTTCAATCTCCTGCTTCATCTCCGTCACCATCCTTCTGTTGTTCAGGCCCAAATCCTTAGGATCACTCTTCACTTTTTTTCTCTATTACTTTTAAAGCCTGTTCAGATTCTGACCACTTCCCTCACCTTTCCTCCTTCCACTGTAGTTTGAACCACTAGCGCCAAATGAATGAAATCTCAAATTTTTAGAATGGCCTACAAGGCAGCGTACAATGTCTTCTTATTTCTGATCTCACTTATTACCGTGCTCTATTTCAAACATCATAAACACAAGGCTCCTTTCTGATTATCCTGCTTGCTAAGTACAGTCTTACCGCAGGTGTCTTGTACTTGCTATTTCCTCTGTGTGGAACACTCTTCCTCCAGATGTCCCCGTGATACACCACTCTCATTTCCTTTTCCCTCTTACTTGCTCCTATTTCTTTTTATTGTATCTATTATTATTTGATATTACACTGTATATTTGTTTGCATCTTGTTTCTTCCCCCACCTAGAAAATAAACTCCCTGAGAACAGGCACTTTTCCTCTTCGGTTTACTGTAATACCCTTAGTGCTTAAAGTATAATAAGCGTTCAAACGTATTTGTTGCATGATACACAGAGGACCTGGACAATGAAGTGGGGGAAGAATAAGACAGATTGGCAAAGAGATTTGATCTGTGATCTTGTCTTGATTTATGTCTGCCCTGGGTTAACTAAATGCCTTTCCTCTTTTCAAAGATTTTTGCTTTCCAGGTTTGGCATTGAAAACTCAATGGGCCTCAAGGGGCAGGCAGATAGAGACTTCTTTTCAGAGAAGGCCAGATATTTGAGCCAACAAAACACAGACTACGAAGTTGAACTTTTTAAACAGCATAGCCTGATTTCAGTGATGGTAGTGTTCCCTCCTGGAGTATGAGTATGGTTTCTTTTATGGAATAATAACTTTGTAATGATATATAAGTCAAATATTTAAAATGCTCCAGATGATCATTATAGAGAAGAAACTTGTGACAAATCACTTCATAAACTGCAAAAGGCTTTTTGTAAAATGGAAACTCATGTCCAATATCTCCAAATAACTGGGTTAGGATTTGTTTATGTATGCATCTTCTACCTGCACTTACCACTTCCTTATTCTCTTATAAACTATTAGCCAGTAAATACAACTAAATTTCCATAATTAGTTCATTCTAAATTTTTTGTTTTGAACACAATTTGTAGTAGCTAAGTCTTGGAAACAACCTAAATGTCCAACAACCAACGAATGGCTAAAGAAAATGTGGTTTTTCTACACTATGGAGTACTACACTGCCATAAAAAAGGATAAACTAGAGTCATTCATATATAAATGGATGTTTCTTGAGAACATACTCTTAAGTGAAATAAATCGGACACTCATGAGCACACATCAAATTGTTTC
>PVJO010011632.1:0-58894 GCA_004026905.1 Hystrix cristata | reverse complement strand
GTAAGGGAGGTGCCTATCCAGCAGTGCAGCGGCCAGTTTAATCGTGTGCCCATGAAAAAAAGAGCACTTAGGCAGGCGAAAGTTGTGGTTTGTGACGACCTTCTGGGTTGCCAATTCACAACTCAACATTTGTAGGTCACCATCCTATGGATTGTCAACCACGGCCTTAAAAAAAACAAAACCTTAAAACTTCCCTTTAATAAGCATACAGTTTTTGTATTCCCGTTTAATGAGTTTGGTATTTCAAAATAAATTTCGTGAATAAGAGGAATTCAAAGTAAAGGCAAATTTAGAATACGCTTTTCAAATGATTTAGACAGCTCCCCTCTTTTTCGGTTCTTCGTAGCTGAACACAGTCCTGCGTGGCACAAACTCGGATACCGAGTTAAGTGTTGTGGAGAGCTCTTCCTGGGTGGGCTCTACTACCCGGGTTGCACACGAAAGCTTGGACTCTGTGCCTGCGACTAGACTACTGTTCCCCATGTCTCATTCACTTTCTAGATAAACCAGGTATGTATGTTTCCTGGTGCTTCTTAAGGATTTAAACCAAGCAGGACCATAAGACACAGAAAAGGTTTATTTACAGCCAGCCCATTTATTTCCTTTCTATCTTCCTCGGGGCTCTGAGTACGAGGGAACCGGTGGAAGATTTGCCAGCATCTCTGTTGCTGTGATTCTTCCCTTTGGTTCAGCTTACTACAGGCGGTCGTGAGGGAGGCAAGAATTCGTTCTTAACGCGCGAACCAACAACGGTTCCGGTTCGGGTGGAACGTGAATCAAAGGGAAGCACTGCCTAGACCCGAATTCCGCGCTGGACGTGCGGCCGCTCCCGGCTTAGGTGTGCCTGGTCAGATTCCCCTACGACACGTCTACACATCCGCGCCGTAAGAGACGGAGAGACATGTGTCCTTGTCTGATCCTGCATCAGTGGGCGAACTCCGGACGAGACAGAGGACTCCGCGCTGCCAAAGACGTGAGGGGTATTACACAGCACGCCGCTGCCCGGTCCGCCTTCGCAGGCGGGTCCACACCGCCAGCCGGAGCCTCGGGGAAGCCCGTGCTCGGTTTTCTGCTCCCCGGCGCGGGAGGGCCGCCTGTGCGGCCGCCAGCGCCCCAGCCCCTTCCCGCCCGCAGCGCTCGGACCACACCTTCCAGCAGGCACCTCGCGCGCGCCCGCCCGCCCGCGGGGACCCACCCCCCGCGCGGGGCATGCTGGGAGTCGGGTGCGGCGCTCCCGGACTGATCGCGGCCTCAGCATCCCCGCTGGCAGACGCGAGGCACCACCGCCGCAGACTCTTGGCTCCGTTGTCGGAGCTCGTCGCGACGGAGGGCCGCGCCCTTGTCCTGGGCCGCACTCTGCGACTGCTTCACGAGCCCCGTCACGCCCTTTTCCTTGACAGCCGCGCCGCGCCTGGAGAGGCGGTGAGCTGGAGTGCGCAGGCGCAGCAGCCCACGTCGCGGAGGCCGGCCGGCGGGCGGGGCGAGCGTGAGCGACGGGCGGCGGCGGGGGCGCGCACGTAGGCACGCAGCGGCTGTCACGTGGGGCGCCGAGGATCGCAGTGCGCGCGGCCGCGGCTGCTGTGTGGGGTTGAGTCAGTTGTGAGAGCCGGAGCTGCTGACCCCGCGGCGGTCCCGCGAACCCGCGACCGAGCGACAGGCGTCAAGGCCCGAGCCGGGAGCCTGGCCCCGCGCTAGAGCTCGGCCGAGCCGGGCCGCGCCCCCGTCCAGCCCGCAGACCGCCGCCGCGGGCGCGCCCCCGCTCTGCGCTGTCTCCGATGGCGTCCGCCTCCGGGGCCATGGCGAAACACGAGCAGATCTTGGTTCTCGACCCACCCACAGACCTCAAGTTCAAAGGTAGGCAGAACGCGGCCGCCTTCTCCGCGCCGCGCCCCGGCCGCCGCCGTCCCCTCCCGGCCCGGAGCGCGCCGCCGCCGGGGCCGCCGCCATCTTGGGCCCGGGGCCTGCGGAGCCGCCCGGTCGCGCGTCCTTGGCGGGGCCGCGCGCGGGGGCGGGGGGGGCGGCGGGGCCGCGCGCGGGGGCGGCGGGGGCGGCGGGGGCGGCGTCTCCCCGGGCGGGGTCCGGGCCCCCAGGTCCGCGAACTTCGGAGCACGCCTGGGGTGGGCGGCCCATGACTTGCGGTCCGGTCGCGTGCAAGTTCGCGGCTTCCCGATCAGTGAAGAGTTCAAATGAACACCTCTAATTTATTTATTTTTTTAAAGCATTAGCGATGGCGTGACGATCTGAACAGAAAACAAGTTTGTGCCTATCTTTAGTTGAGTGTAGAGTGAATCCTCTCTTGGGAGTCAGCGTGCAGTCTTTCAATTTTAGGAACTGTGATGACAGCAATTTTCGTGAGGTGTGTAATAATCACAGTTCTAAAAGAGACATTTATTGTTTTGTAAAGTTGAGTCCAAAAGAAGAATAACTAATGTAGGTAGCTTTAGGAATCTAGAAAAAAATTAAGTTCTGCAGTTGAGTAATATGTATTTTGCAGGCGTTTTAGTGCATTTAGAAGTTCTGCTGAGAGGACATCTGAGTGAACTGCTTGCGAAAGATAAGGTTTTAAAGCAACTCTGAGAAATATTTTGAGGTGCACTGAGTGCAGTGTTGTGGCAGCAGATTTGTGTGTTGCATGATTTTACAGTTTTAGCTGGGGGAGGGGCAAACCTTTGAAGAGTCCTGAAATTACTTTTGCCAAAGTAGATATTATCTTCAGTTAAAGTAAGTTAACATAAAGTGTTTCAGGTATGTGTTTTCTCAGGAGTAGTTTTTTTTACCTTAGTTTACAGAGTAGATTTTCTCTACTGCATAACCATGTGTGAATTGCCATTAGGGACTTAGAAGCCTTTAATTAAAACTAGTGTTGGTCTTCCCCGCTTCTCCCCTCCCCCCTGGGGATTGAACCCAGGGCCTTCGTGCTGAGCTACAGCCCTACTTTTTTTTTATTTTGAGACAGGTTCCCACTCAGTTGCTAAGTTTGTCAGGCTGGGCTCAAACTTGTGATCCTCCTGCCTCAGCGTCCCAGAGTACCAGGATTACCACATGCTAAATCTAGTTTTAGATAGGAAAATGTCCACAGAGGTTGAATGTTTCTCTCTGGAAAAGTTGTGATGTTGCCTTAGTAAGAGGTTAATAGCAGTGGAGAAACAAGTTTTAGAAAAACCAAAACCCTGCACAGTAGTTTACAAGGCAGGTTAAAGAACAACCAAGAACACTACAGGGTGACTTGTCCATGTATTTCACTTATTTTGGGTATTGAAGAATTTAAACAATTATTATTATAGAATGAGTCTTTCATATGTTACCAATGAAGGTCATGATACTCTGGACTAGTGAGGAAGGCAGGCATGGAACTGATGCAGCACAGGCCCAAGCTTGTGTGAGACCCCTGTCCCTTTTGGAAGCCTTCAAGGAGAGGCTGCTCTTTATTTCTGAGGAGAGCTGGGTGGAGAGTGCTCCGACAGGCACTGAAGTGAGAACATTTCGTGTGCGCTTCAGTGTCATAGTTTGTTGTGGACTTGTGTGTAAATGTTGTGAGCTTGTGCATAAAAGTGGGCAAGTGAGCTTTGAGAGAGAGAAGAGAGTGTTCAGCTCTTAGTGGAATAAAAATAGTTTGCTTGGTGGAAATCTCTGTGTTTAAATGAACAGCTGAGCACTCATCAGGAAGACATTTAAAAATCTACATTCTACTTGGGCTTAGTTTGTGGTGGTGTTAAAATCATTAAACTGGCTTGTCTTCAGTCAGCCTAGCTTTTAGTTTAAGTGAAGGTCTGTCATAAGATAACTTTGAAAATTCATTATCATGTCCTTGTAAGTTTGTTTTAGTTCTACTTTTGACTAAGATGATTCCTCGTGAGCAACCCATTTGCTCATTCTGAGATGGGGTGGTTTTCCTTTTACATACATAAGATCACCTGAGATGAATCTTAGTACTTCGTATAATTTTGGATAAGTAGCTAAGAGTTTAGCCCATTTTCTGCATGCCCCGATGTTTTATTTAAATTTATTGTTTCACATAGTCAATATACAAAAGTGCTTTAATGATGATATAATGAATTCTGAGGTAGATCTTTTGCTCATTAGTAAAGAAAAAAGAAATCCTTTTTTTCCCCTTTAAATTATGTTTAAACCCTGGCAATAATTTGACTTAGGATTCAGATTTGAAATTTGGCATTTTAGGTGCAGTAATTTTTTGCCTTTAAAACATTACAAAATTTTTTCCTTTGTGTTATGCAGCATTTTTCCTATTAGCAGTTTTGAAGAAAAGTTTAAAGAAAGTTTAGAAAATCCTAAAATAAATTTTAAATATATTCTTTCTCTTAGTGATCAGGGAGAGAAAGAAAATAAGCTAGCAGCATTATGCTCAAGGTCGCCTGTAAAAGTACAAAGCAGTACAGAAGCCACACTCTGAGCCACCCGGGGATGGCGGTGGCAGTGTGAACTAGCACTTCTGGATAGCAGCGCACTGCCGAGAAGCAGTTCCCAAGAGGGTGCGGAACACTCGTGCTCTTCTGGGCGCTCAGCATATTTTCCGGTGGTGCCTGAGAAGTGCCTCCGATTTCACACTTGTTTTTACCAGATCTCTGTGGTGACCCCACCCCACTTCCGTAAAACATAAGTGCTGTCTTGCTACTCCATTCCTAAACGTCCCCAGGTGTATTGTCCACAGGATGAAGGTCTGATCTACTTTTTAGTATGGCATACAAGCAAGCCTTTGCCCGGCATGCTGCCTCCTGTGAATACCTGTTCATCTGCAAGCATCATACTCTTCTCATAACCAAGGCTGTGGGTTCCTTTGTTTTGGGCGCTTAAGGTAAACTCGTACTTAGGCCATGTTCCATCAGATCATTTTCTGCTCCTGTTTTCATCCTCTGGTTTCTTTTAACATACAAATACACTGATGTCTTGCATTTCCGGTGTTTGACCTTCCTGGTCTTTTGTTTCTTTTGCAGTCAGATTTCTTGCACAGTCCAGGCTCTCCATCTCTGCAGTTCTCCTTCTGTGCACTTCTCTGTCCCCTGTAATCTTCTTTCTGACTTCCATTACTTACTGTCAGCTGCATTAATCATTTCCGTTCTCACCTGACCTCTGTGACAGTTAACATTACCAACAGTTCTTTTTAGAAACACAAGGTTTTTTGGATTTTATGACACCATTATCTTGTAATTTTCTTCTTTTCTCCCTTTTTCATCTTGTTTGTGGCCCTTTCTGAAATGCAGATGTTTCTGAGGCTCTAACTGGGTTTCATCTTTATCTGGCTCTGAACTCTCCTTGTTGAGAAAACTTTCCTTGCTTGCTGCACAGACTGATAACACACCTAAATAATTCAGACTTTAGCGTTAAGAACATGAACTCTTAACAAGTTATGGACTATTTGGATTTGTTCTTTAGACATCTTAAAATCAGCATATCCTTAGCTTTTTTTAAATGCTCAAGCTTACTCTTCTTGTAGTTTTTATTTTTACATTTTAGTGGGACAGACTGATTATTCGTACCAGAAACACTACACATGTAATAATTAAGGTCTGTGTTTCTCCCTCTCAGATAATCCTCGACTTATCCCCTGTAATGCAGCTCTACTTCAAAATTGATTTTAAGAATTCATTCAATCCGGAATCTGGTTATCTAATATAATGGCATTAGATTTGAGCACCTGCTGTATGTCAGGTGTGATGAATGAGTGTTGGAACTGCAGTTGTAAGGGAAACATTACCCTTGTGTTCATGGGACAGTTCTATTGGAACAGACAAATACTAATCCAATATGGAGATGAGTGAAATGTAGCTATAAAGATGTCTGGTAGTGCTATGAGAATCTAAAATAGGGGACTCTGATCTGGTCAGAGAAAGCTGTCACAATTGAAATAAGATTCCAAGAATAGGAAGCTCCCTAGGGGAAAAAGAAAAGAAAATGCATGTGGAAGGGTCCTGTGGTAGGAGGTAATATGAGACATTTACAAGGCTGAAAGAGGTCAGTGTGACAGTAATAGAAATAACTAAGATGAATATAGTTCTGATTTATAGATCAGGTTATTAGTTCCATTTTCATCCTAAGTCAGGAGGTAGTTTAAGTGTTGTGCGAGCGAGGGCTGGTAAAGATGGAGAGAATGGAGTAACATCACATTCACATTATAAATACTACTGCTGGTGGCTATGTAGATTTGAGAAGAGAAAGAGATGAATTAGCCGCAGCAGTCCTGACAAGAGGAGACCACTTAGACTGAGATACGGTGTGTTAAAGAAATGATGAAAAGTTTTAATATCAAATCTGTTAGATATGTGCACTGAGAGAACAGGGGTGGTTTTGTGTATGGTTTTGAGATTTCTGCTTGTATAAACCAGATGGTGTGCTGGTTTGGTTGGTGCTGTTCACCCAGCTAAGACTCTCCAGATGTCTGGATTAGGATCAGTTGCATTTTATTTGGGGCTATATGGGAGGATAGGAGGAAGATCATGATCTTAGTAGGTACGGAAGATGTATTTGGGTCCTTTTACTCAGAGAGGTCTGGGTTTGGGATAGTTCAGGTATCTTTTATCTTTTCTCTCCTGGTCAGCAGTCATGTCTCGCTTTCTCTTCTGTGAGCTCTCTTCAACCTGACTTCCACATTGGTACTAGAACTACTTTTTGTAAAAGGAAAATCTGGTGGTGGTGTTCCGTAGTTTAAAGAAGCTGAATATTTTCCCATTGTGTATTTGGAAGAGTATAAAGTCTCCAGCCTACTTCTGTAACCTTTGTGGTATTTCTCTTCTGTCCATACCTTTGGCTGTTATGAAACCAGTTTCCCAAACACTCATGAGTTGTGGCAGGACTTTGTACGTGCTGTGCTTGGAATCTTCTTGCCCCTCTATCAGGCAGCCTCCAGTTCAAGGATCCCTTTTCTCATGAACTCCGATTATTTTGTCAGTGCAGGTTGGTTTCCTCCCTTGTTCATGCCAGTATGGAAGCTTGTGCTCACCTGGTTTTTTACCTCCCAAACTACACTGTGAACTACTTGATGGTAAACCTGTTTCTTTTGTCTTTGTATACATAGTAACAAGATTTGGCATCATAGAGTGGTTGCCAGATAAATGTTGACTAGACTGATAAGACTCATTATTTCACCATAATTCCCATTTTTTTGTCTTGAATCTCTTCTGAATTGGGTTTTTCATCTGCTTGTTGCATATAGTTGTGTATTTAAACTGTGGTAGTTCCAGAAAATGATTTTAGGAGTATTTTGTAAAAAGTTGATTATCCTATGGGTAGATTGCTTCATTTTCCTTTTTGTAAAGTGAGAGGTAGGACTAGGAATTTTTTGAGTGTTCTGGCTTTAAAGGTTTCAGACTGTATGATAGCAGAGTACAGAAAAAAAATAGTGTTTGTCTATGAAGGACTAAGATACATACTAGTTCCCTCCCCATTCTGTGGCTTTGTGTTCTGTGGTTTCAGTTACCTATGGTCAGCTGTGGTCCCAGAATACTAAATGGAAAGTTTAAATTTTGTGTCATTCTGAGTAGCGTGGTGAAATCTTGCCTGTTTTGCTCCCTTCTGCCTGGGTCCTACGTGCTTTGGCCACCATCTCCACCCTGGATGTGCTGGCCACTTTAGTCATTTAGCAGCTGTTTCCTTACAGATTGCTGGTGTCCTGCTTGTCCTGAAGGAGCCCTTATTTTACTTGTTGACCCCTGTGAGCAAGCCTAGTGGTGTTGGCAGTTAAGATACCCCTGGATGTGCCAAAGAGAAGCCATAAAGTGCTTGCTTTTAGTGAAAAGGTGAACATTCTCAGACAAATTGTATGCTGAGATTGTGAAGATCTACCATGAGAAAAAGAAATCTGAAATTGTAGAGAAAGAATTTCATGTTGGTTTTCCTGTCGCACCTCAGACTGTAAATGTTAAGGCCAATGTGTAATGAATGCTTGGTAGAGATGGAAGAGCCATGAAGTTATGGAGTTTGGTACAGTCCACAGTCTCGGGCTTTCCCTGGGGGTTTTGGAACAAACCTGCTGTGGGTAAGGAAGGACTGCCTCATAAAAATTGGGAAAACTTGATTGATTTAAGTTCTTGATTGATAAAGTTTGCTGTTTTTTGATTGTTAGGGTTGGTAACGTTGGTGTGCTGTACCAGTCTCCTCTCCTTTCCTTAAAACATTGCACAGCATATGGTTAAGGTATATGAAGTGATGTTGTGGTGTATGTACGACAAAGGTGTACAACGTGATGTTGCGGTGTACATATGATGAGTGTGTATACAGCATGGTGTTATGATGTACATATGAAGGTGTACAGCATGATGTTACTACAGTGTATGTACGATAAAGGTGTGCAACATGACGTTATGGTATACGTGTAGACACTTTAGTAAAGTCAGCATGTATCTCATCGTTTCACTTCCTTTTGTAGGAAGAGCAGCCGAAGTCTACTCATTTCACAGGAATCTCAAGTACAACACAATTTTATTACCTATAGAGGTTATGTTGCACATCAGCTCTCTAGACTTGTTCATCCTATGTATCTACTACTGTGAATCCTCTAACCTGCATTTCTCCTATCACTCCGTTCTTTTAAATTTACTTTGAGATCTTCTTTGTTTTGGTTGATTTGTTTTTTGCTTGCCTCTGCTATGTACTTCAGGCTGGCCTTGAATTCGCTATGTACTCTAGGCTAGCCTCGAACTCATGGTGCTCCTCCTACTTCAGCCTCCTAAGTGCTGGGATTATGAGCATGCACCACCATGCCTGGCTATGTTCAAGGATTTCTACAATGAATGGTTAGTGTTTATAATAAGAGAAAAAACTTAAAATAATTTAGTTATTTAACTTGATTCCTTCAGGAGATTAAGGTTAAATTTGTTTGGTATGTGTGTATCTCATTCATAGCTTAAGCATTTTTACACAGTATGAAGTCTTTTTGACGTAAGAGGAGGTATATAGAGAAAAATAGAAAACAAATTGATCCTTATAACCATCTGTAAAAGTTGTCAGAATCAAACCCCATACCAACCAGAGAATAATAAATCAAGCCAGGAGACTACAAAAAAGGGGAATTACATGCCAGTAACATGGCATGAGCAGTAGTCATCGTACAAGATCGCCAGAGCCACAGCCTTGTGCAAAGGCCCCTGCAGTCTGGGATGGAGCACACTGCTGCAAGGACATCTGCCCAACAGCTGCCTGTCCCAGCTTGGGGACGAACGCCATTTCTGTTTCTGATTCTTGTAGTGGAGGGTTATTGTTTCAAAATACATCATTCTTCTTACTTTGCCTTTAAAACCTCCCCTTCCTCAATCTTGAATACATACATCGTTTACTGTTGCGAGACTGTTGCCATTGAATGCTGTGTTCAAGTAACTTTATTAATCTTTGGAGAATCTGTTGTTTAGGTTGACATATCCAATAACAATTCACAAATCAAGGTTTAGCTAAAAATAGATCTGGTTTGTAACTACCTTGTAACGGCTGAGTCTAACTACATAAATGTGGAAGTTTTTATCCGTCTTTTATCGTTGCCATCAGCTGGTAGTCCTTTGTAAGAATTTTAGTAAAGTGAAATAGGTGTCACAGACTTATAGAGTTGAACATGTTTTCAGAGTCCAATATTGTTTTGCAGGACTTTTTTTTTATTATTGAGAACAAAAGTTACACTTGAGTTCATTACAAATGGTCTCTGTATCCACAGATTCCACATTGGTGGATTCAGCCAACTGCTTGGGAATTTTTAAAAATTATGCCTGTGTTGAATGCATACAGACTTTTTTCTTGTTACTATTCCTTCATACGGTGTAATAATTTACATAGCCTTTACATTGTATTTGGTATTGTAAGCTAGACATAATTTAATGAATGGGGCAGGATTGCATAGGTTGGTTATATGCACACACTTAGCCATTTTACATGAGGAACTTGATTGTCTGCGAATTCTGGGGTCCTGGAACCATCCTTCCTGAGAACACTGAGGCAAGGCTATGTAAACAGTTTCAGTGGCAAAGGAAGTAGAGCTGGCTTCACAGGAAGATCAACACATGTGCTGGTAACTGACCAGTCAAAATGTTGATTCCTTGCCTTTGAACACAGCTACACTTAGATGGTGACAGGCTTGAAACTTTCAGGCCCCATAGTTTTTCTTGGAGATGGACAGTGGCTGGTTCTGGTAGTGTGAACAGAGCATCTAGTTGAAAGGAGATGCAGAACAAATTGGGCAAAGAGATTTTGTGGTTCTAGAGATTTTCTCTTGAGTGAAGCCTCTTCCTATAAGGCAGATTATATATACTTCATTTCCTGTGCACCTGAAATTGCTTATATCAGCTCATTAAGTATAATTTTGTTTTTTATAAGAAATTCCTTGCTTGAATTAGACTTCATTTCTAAAAATACATTTAGCATTATGATTCTCTAATGTATTTCCTTTATAAAAGCAATTTTATAAAAGGCACTGAGTAGACATTATTTTTGGCGATTTATGTATCACCTGCCTAGTTGGTTTTCTCTGGCATTTGTGATGTTCTCCACAACTGGAGTTATGAATGTTTGATACTGTTTTCAGAATTCAGGTTTAGTTACATACATTTTAGCTTGTTAAGGACATGATTAGGTGAGAGGACTTTAAGAGACTTGGTTTATAGTAACCTTTGACAAAGTAGTGAAATGATTTGATAGCCCTTTAATTTGTATCTATATTTTACATAGGAATATAGAGTGTGTTTAAATTAGTGTTTTCTGTTTAGTTTGTTTTCTCTGTGAAAAAATTTTACTTTTATAAAATTGTAGGGGAAGAATCTCTTGGTTTTGTTTCTACTGCTACAACCCTTAGTAAAACAGAATCCTCACAAGATTTGTTTTTCTGAATCTTTTCAGTTTTTTCACTAGGACTTTATGCAAATAAAAACTTTTATGGGCAAATTAAGCTATTAAATGTACAGGCTTAAAAGTTCCTTCTGATGATAAAACCATACCCAAAGAAGAAAGTTGAAAAAGTATGGGTAACATAAAGCAAATAAAAATTACTCAGTGATACCACCTAGAAGTAGTTATTGTTAACATTTTCATGCATTTCTTTCTATGTTTACTATGTAAACTATATATTCTGTGTTTTTTTGTTGGTTATTGTGGTAATTTGCTCATATTTGCCTCTAGCATAGCTTTGTTTTATAGATAGTATGAAAAATGTTTAGTTTCAGTTCCCTCAAAACGTCTATTTTCTTGTATTTCTTTATATCCTATCTAGATTATAAAAAATTAAACTTTAAATATGGGCCACCTATTTCTATTTTAATAGAGATATTTAGGTAGCATGCACATTTAATATTGTCTTGAGCACATATATTGTTCTTCAAATAATTGTTTATGTATATATAATTTTATTTAGAAGGCTACAGAATGGCAGGACATATCAATTGATATAAAAATGTTGCAAATAAAAATGCTCCCCTTCTGTGTAGAGACAGTTTATCCGCCCTTATTTTCAAGATTGTGTCACTAATATTTAGATCAGAGTGAGTAAGTAGTCTGTGCATCCAAATGCCTCCAAAAGCATGCCCAAGATGTTTGAGATAATTTTAGACAAAATGTCAGTGAGGCCATGGTGGCTGAAGGTTGAGTTACCTTCTCCAATCTTCACCACTGAATGGAAGACATTCTTTAAGGTAGTAAGTAAAGTTGTTCCTAATGTCACATAATTTTAGAACTGGGAGGAACCTTAGAGTTCATTTTGCCTATTCTAAAATGAAAGGGGTGAGACTGGGCTGGAGAGGTTGAATTGCCCAAGGTCAGTCACCTAGTTCATGGTTTAGAGTGCAAGCCTCACATTCAGCATGCTACATTATGCATTTTTTAAAAAGTCATAGTAGATCAGTAACAGAAGCTCACTTCTCCTTGTCCCCAAAAGGTTTTCCAAAGGGATGAAGAGATTGTTTTAAGTATTCTTTTAATGTGAAGGTGATGGATGGTATTTCACTATATGCCCAGAACAATACGACACTATATAAAGTGGTACAGAAGAAGTAAAAGGCATGGTCCCTGCCTATTTAACTTCTGACTGTGACTTTCTATAGATCCATAGAGGCGGAAAACTTACTATTTTAAAATCACCACACCTTAGTGTATATTAAGTGGATTTCAGAATTTTTTTCACAGTACATCCCGAAACTTTGAAAATACATATTGAAAATAATAAGGGCAGTAAGCAGTTTAAATGAAGTTTCAAGTATTAGAGGCTTAATGAAGTCTTGTTTTTGCATTAATATCAAGATTCACAGTTTAGTAATTATGTTAATGAAATTTTATAGATTATTTTAGACAAGATCGGGCGCATTCAGGGTGGTATGGCCGTAGACTATAGATTATTTTAGTACTTCAGTGACTAGGTGTTTTTGACTAGAAATAGAACACATACGACTTTCCAAAAAGTGGCACTCTATTTATTTGTCCAGTAATATTTATCGGTAACCTACTGTGCCAAGCATAGTTGTAGTACAGGGGCACAGCAGCAAACAAGATAAAGACCCAGTGTTCACAGGCCTTGCTTACATTGAGTCTTTTTATTTCTATGTGATCTAGAAAAAGTAAATCAGGCGACTTCATTTTTAAGATTTGTGATGAAAATGTTTTAGAGCTTTATTGGATATAAAATGTTTAAAATATTTTGTGTTTGGTGCTTATTTCAGGAAATGTTTAGCTTTGAACTGTGAGACTAAGGGAAATACAATATTGGTTTAAAAATCTTTTTCAAATATTGCTAATTTGATTTCACTTTCATGCTTTAATGCTTCACAGATCTAGCTGCTATGCTTATGAGTTAGAAAATAAATATAACCAGGTACTGCCTATAGAATTTATGAGATGTCAGGTGCTGGAGTCAGACCTGGTTGGTTTCCCACTTCCATGGCTTTGTAGTTGTATAAGCTTGGACTAGAGTTCAGCTTCTTTGGGGTGAATCATCAGTGAAATGGGAATAATGGGTAATAAAAGTACTTCATGGACTCCTTACAAGGGTTAAAACAATGTATGCAAAGTTACTGATGCCTGGTGAGTGCCCAATAAATGTGAGCTGTTGCAAAGACTTGTACTGATACTGCCATTGCTACTGCTACTGTGGAAATTCTTAGTCCATAGTCCATATATTCTGCAGTATATGTTTCATATCCATGATTATTTTAAGTTAAAGATTACTTGACACGTATTTAGCAATATAATGCTTATGTAACTGAGGTAGTAATCAATGATGCATGCTTAATTTGCCAAAGCCTGTGGAAACACACTGTGGAAATAGCCTTCACTTGCATTGCTACAGCTGCATTATTTATGTATTGAAGCAGAGAAGCCAGCCTTTGTCGATAGGATTTTTACCTTTTCTCTTTTAGTAAAGGTAGGATGAATGTGTAAGATCTCAGGTTCCACATTTTTTTTTAGAGTTACATCCAAGCATTTTTGTTCATATTTATGTATGTTAAATTTCTGTTTCATTGTGAGAATTTGGGTCCCACAGTAAGATTTTGGCTTAACGGCAGTGACAGTTACAGAATACTTAGTCAAGAGTATTTAGTGTTAGAAGATATATCTACTTAAAAAAGGACAACCTATATAATTAAAAGGTAGTTCTTTTGCTGTATAAAAGGTAGTTTTTCATTGTACTTTTTTTCAATAAAAGTGCCAGTCATGGGGCTGGGGATTTAGCTCAGTGATTAGAGTGCTTGCCTTGCAAGCACAAGGCCCTGAGTTCGATCCCTGGCACCACCAAAAAAAAAAAAAAAAAAAAAAAGTGCCAGTCATTGAAACCTGTATTGTGTGCGGATTTATGTGGACTGTGTTTGCATCCTGAAGAAGGACATTCACTTTCAATGTAGGAAGTGTGTATCAAACAGTGCACACTGTTGATTGGTGATTAGTGTACTTTACTGTCAGGTGATCTTAAAATCACTGTTTCAATAATCATTTCATAGGTGTTAAACTAAGCATTCACATTGTGGAAATGACAGGTTTTGCTTCATTTGTAAGGATCAAGTTTTAGAAATTCCCAAAAGATGAGTATTTGTTTCCTGTATAAATTGCTTCAAATGTTCACTTTCTCATTAAAATTACTTTAAAATAGAAACAATGAGGTTTCAGTTTTTTTAAGGTTATATTGAGATTCATCTTTTCTAAAAAATCTTCTGTTGTTTCGCATAAAGAAAATACCAGAAAACACACATGCAAACACCATTTAGGGTAGAATAGACCTGACCAGCGTTCCAGTTCTAGAAAGTCCTTTGTGTGCCTTCTCACAGTTACTGTCTTATCATTCTGCTGCGAAGTTCACCATACTCTGACTTTTGTAGTAACTACGTATTTGTTTTTCTCAGTGACTTAACCACTTCAGCATTGCAAAAGTTAAAATTTCATTTAGACTACTGGTATAATGCACTGGTCCTTTACCCTATTCAATCCCATATTCCATTTTTATAGTTTATATTTTGTAATGCCCCATTACTATTTCAAAATGAAATTTTTACATAAACATTACCTGCAGACACGATTAAAATTTTAATATGGTGCTTTAATAATGTAGAGAAAAGTAGGCATTTCGATGTATAAATATTTGGGCATGACCATAACACTAGACACAGTGAAATAGACATATAACTACTTAAAATGAGTAAGTTCAGATTTAAGAGAAATAAGACAAGAATTGCTAGATAATGATGAATTTATTTTTAGCATTTATATAAGGGCAAAATGAGAATATTTGTACATTTTGGGAGAATTACATACGTGAATGTGGGTTGACAAATAGTGATGTATTGGTAACTCAGGTATCACAAGTGTCACAGCTGTTGGTAGAATAATTTTGTGCAGTGGTGAACTTAGCTTTTTAAAGTTTTGAAGAAAAGAGAACAGAATTTTTTACAGAATAGATAATTCCTGGAAAGAATTTTTTTTTAACCAGTAGGAATTTTTAGAGGTGTATGGGTCAGCTTTTGGTCACAATAACAGATACCCGAGATTGGGAAGAAAAAAAGAGGTTTATCTTGGTTCACAGTTTGGAGATTTCAGTCCACAATCGCTCGGCCTGGTTTCTTTGAGCCTGAGGCAAGGCAGAACATTGTGGTTGCAGTATGTGGTAGAGCACATGTAGTCATTTCATAGCTAGCGGGCTTGGGATCTCTCCTGTGCCCTCCCAGAGCAGGCCTCGGGACCTAATGACTCCTACCAGGTGGCACCTCTTCAAGTTACCACCACTTCCCAGTAGTACCAGTTTGGGGAACAAGGCTTTAAACATTTGGGCCTCTGGAGATATTCTAGATCCAAACTATAGGAGGAGATATATTTGAAAATTTAGTGGGATGGAGGCATAATACTGTATTGGGGCTGCACTGGTATTATAGAATGTCTGCTACCCTGTGTTGTATCTGTGTCTCATCTGCACCGCACCCTGTCATAGTGCCAAAGAAAAATACTTTGTGAGTGGAATTATCTGTAAAGGTAGATTTCATGAGGTCTTTTTAACCCCTTTCTTCACGAGAGGGATGATACTCCTTAGGACTTGAACCAAATGCTTTTTAATTGACTGTGAAGTCAGTTTCTTGTTTTCCTATTATGCAAATTTGTTTTCATTTCCTGTACTCTTCCCTAATGCCTCTTTTTGTGTCTTCTGGTTTTTTGTCGTAGGCAATTTTCTAGTATTCAACGCAGTAGAAACTATCTGGCATAGTTGGAAGTTTTTCAGTCTGGATATGAATATTTTAAGGTTTTAAGATACATTTATATCCTCAGTGACCCCCCCCCCACCAAAATAATTTAAAATTGTTTTTGGAGTGGTTAGTAGGGTGGGAGTTTTGCTTCCTTGTGGGACATATTTTTATCTCCTGTCTCCAAAATAAAAAGTAAATTCATTTTTAAATTAAATTAACCTGCATAAATTTGTCTTTAGGCTTTTCTTCAGCCAAGAGCAAAATGGCTGTAATCTTCACATCTATCTCTCTTGCAAAATGAGGATATACTAGTTTAATTCAGACAGAGCTGCACCAGCTTTTTGGATTGCTTACAATTTTATGTTGGGGCATAGAACCAAAGCTTAAAAACTTAAAAACCTTTACCTGCAGCTTATAACCATGATGCACATAACAACACCTACCAAGTAGTATGAGTGGATGAATGAATGTGTAGGTCTCTTAACCCTAATTGAGACGCAGGAGCTCTGGTGCTCTAGAGTGTAAGTGTCTTCCGGTAAAGAGATTTTTGGCACTGCTTTGAAGACCATGGGAGAATTCTGGTATTTTCAGTAATGTGGTAAGAACATACTGTAAGAATACAATTGTAGACTGACTTCAAAGATCGAAACTTCCAAAACACTTTTTTGAAAAGTGGAATTAATTCATGTTTACTATAGAGATTTTGTGAATGATGGCCAGGAATGAAAATGAAAAGTCACTGTGCCTTGTTTATAAGTCTGCCACTTGGAAAAAAAAAATTACCCCTGTTGGCCATTTGGTAATAATTATATGTGTGCAGACATCAATGCATTAATAAAATTTTGACTGTATTTATGTAATTTTGAATTCTGCTTTTGCTTTTGTAACCCCAATTAATTTTTTTCTCTTTCGTTTTTAAAACTCACAGGGCCCTTCACAGATGTAGTCACTACAAATCTTAAATTGCGAAATCCATCAGATAGAAAAGTGTGTTTCAAAGTGAAGACTACAGCACCTCGCCGGTACTGTGTGAGGCCCAACAGTGGAATTATTGACCCAGGGTCAACGGTGACTGTTTCAGGTAGCAGATCATGTCGTGAATGTTTTGAATTTTGACATTTTATGACCGTGTTTAATTTGGTTTATTTTAATAGCGTTTCCTCTGGAAGGAGGGGAATGCATTTTGTTCTGACTTTGTCTTTAAAAATGTTCTTATGTGCACACCGTTCAGAGAAAATTTCTCACCCTCATCTTGTGTGTTGGAGTTGTGGATGGTTAATTTGCAAGTAATTGTTGTTAATTTAAAACTCTGTATCTACTGTTTTTTTTTAAGGCATACTTGTTTTATACTAAAGTTTTCAGGAATGTACTGAGTAATTGTTAAAAATATAAGTCCAGATAGACGGTTTATCTCAGGAGCAGAGTCTGTGTTCAGCATGTGCGAGGACCGGGTTCCATCTCTAGTATCAAGATGTGTATATGAGCGTGTGTGTGTGGGTGTCTGCGTATGTGTGCCTGTGTATGTCTGCATGTATGCGCATGTGTATATGTTGTGTGTGTGCATGTGTGCACATCCATGTTATGTGTGTGCAGATATATATGCGTGCCTGTGTGTACATGAGCAACCAGTGTCAACTGTTCAGATCATGGCTCACAGCCACACAGGGCGTGAGCATTGCTTTTTATTTTCCCTTGGTACTAGCGATGGAACCCAGGGCCTTTCCACTGAGCGACATCCTCAGTCTTTTTTATTTTGTGTTTATTTTGAGGTAGGGACTCGCTGAGTCACTAAGTGGCCTAGGCTGTCCTTGAACTTGCTTGTTATCTTCCTGCCTCAGTCTCTCAGAGTGCTGATATGACAGCTTGTACCACCACACCCAGCTTAGGTCACTGTTACTGTAGAGGAGAAAATGAATCCCTGGCGGGACATTAGCAACTTCTCAGAGGTCGCTGTGAGCTACTGCTCTGGCTCGTGTGGCAGGGGAAGGACATTCCTCCTCATTGGTCACATCAGCATACTGTACCAGCAGGGTGGCTTTCCTCTGCTGCTGCTCCTCTGATTTATTCTTATAACTCATGCTCTGCCTTTATTATTTTGCCTTTGAAAAAACATCATTTTTAGGATTAAATCTCTTGTGTATTATATGCAATTTTAGAAGTTTTTCCTGGCTTCTGATTCTTTTGCTTAACAAAAGTAAAATGCTTCTTTTTTGCTTGTTGTGTCAAGGCAAAAGAGTCTTTATGACTGTCATTATAAATGCCCAGGGTCTTGCACTTGAAAACTTTTTTTTAAAATGATACTGGTGATTGAACCCAGGACCTTTGCACTAAGCTACATACCCAGCCTTTTTATATGTATTTATTTTGAGACAGAGTGTTGCTGTTTTGTTAAGTTGGTCAAATTGGGCTCAAATTTGAGATTCCCCAGCCTCAGCATCCTGGAGTGCTGGGATTGCAGGTCTGGACCGCCACGCCCAGGAATGTCAACACAGAAGGGCATAATAAAAATAAGCGAACACATAAACATGTAGGGGCATAATAAAAATACTGTAGTTGAAAGATGTGTTTGGTTCCCGCCATATGCGGATCACTTACTGTTGCTGTAAAATCTGTGCTGGTATCATAGCATCCTCCGTAAACTCGTTCTTTCATTCCTCAGACAGTCCCTCAGACTTCGCAAGAGCATACCTCTTAGCAGTCTGCTGACACAGCAGAGAAATAGGACGCCAGTATGAGGATGTATGTGGCTCCATGAATCTTCTGGGAGAACCTCTTTCTTCATAGCAGTCCTTCTCAGCTCCCACCATGTTGGGATAACACGGGGAGAAAGGACAGTCAAGGATTCATCCTCCCCAGATCAGACTAGCAGGCATGACCTAAGATGTGTACATTAAAGAAAACTGTTGGTGAATCCTGATAAGTATTCCTCAGATACTGGGATAATTTTGATCATTTTTCTGGTTTTCAAGTCTACAGCAGATTAAAAATAACAAATTTCAAAGAGTGAGCATCTGAAGTAGTCTCCTGAGAGGATTTAGAAGCAGAACCTGACTACAGGGCAGGAATGGGAAGAATTCTGGGTGACACTAAGTCCCCCCTTATTAGGCGTGTACCCAAACTCAAGAGGCAGTAGGATCCGTGGAAGACATTTTAGTTAAGTCTTGGGGTAGAGTGGCCTGGAAGGAGCCCGTTCACATTTGCTTCCTTAGTGCAGCTCGTTAGTTCCTTGGAAACATGGATGGGAATGACAAGATAAAGGAAGAAATGCGTGCATTGTGAACATTGCTGTCTACGTTATGTTTAGGTGAATTGGAAGAAGATGGAATTATTTCAGTCTATGTGTTTAAAAATCATTTTTTGGAGCCAGGTGTGGTGGCACATGCCTGTAATTTCAGTACCCTTGGAGGCTGAGATAGGAGGATCACAAGTTTGAGCCCAGCCAGGGCGAATTAATGACCCTCTATCAAAATAAAACATAAAAAGAAAATGTGTTTTGATGTTGTTACAGCCCCTTGCATATGTGCAAGTGTGTAACTATTCAGAATGAGGTTTTCTTTAGCGTTCCGGGTAGTTAGAAGGGTTACTGTATTGATATTTCTTGAGCATTTTCTTCCAGATAAACCCTTGCATCAAACACTTATTAAGAACTCTAAACAAGTTACTAATTCTTCCTCTCCAGTAGAATTTAGCTTTTCTAATAGTGGGATCTTTTCCCTCAGTCACTTAAAACTGCTTCCTCCAGCAGCTGTCTCTGGTTAACTTTGTTCTACATGCTCATCCCTCTGTCCCCTTCCTTTCATCACTTAGTTAGGTGTATTTGCTCTTTAAATTTATACATACTTCATGTGTATTTTTGAGATTGTCTTTCTTTTGGTGTTTGGTTTATAAGCCACTTTTTGTGATTTCAGAGCTTGAACCCAGGCTTTTTGTACTGACTTACATCCCCGGTATAATCCTTCTCCCCCTTAACGTTTTGAACAGGGTCTTGGTAGATTGTGCTAAAACTTCTAGTCCTCTTGCTTCAGTCTCCCAGAATGCTAGGATTGCAGGCGTGTGTAACTATGCCTGGCTGCAGTTTTTTTTTTTTTTTTAAATTTAATTTTAGTGGTACATTTTAGATACACATAATGATAACATTCATCCTGGGAAATTTATACGTGTATATGATATATCTTGCTGCTTCTTTGTTTCCCATTCCCCTCCCCTCCTTTCAGCCTCTCCTCCCTTCAGGCTTAATTAGAGTAAAACCATCATGAAATTACAGTGTGGTTTTTTTTTTTTTTTTTTTGGTTGTACTGGGATTGTCCCAGGGGCACTCTACCTCTGAGATATACACCAGTGTTTTTAAACTCTTTTATTTTGAGACAGATTCTGGCTAAGTTGCCCAAGCTGACCTTGAGTTTGTGGTCCTCCTACCTAAACTTCCTGAGTAAGTGGGATTATGGGCCTGCACCTCCATGCCTAGTTTTGTCATTTGTTTATCCACAAATTTTTTCACGGTGATGAGCCTATAGCAGTTGGTCAGTGAAGGGTGTTAATAGAATTGTATTGTGATTTATGTGTATCCTGAAGTCTTTATCCTGTGTATTTTCTGCTGCTGTGTATTTGGCTCTTTAAAAGTTTTTTAAACCATGAGGGAATTAACCAGTTATCAGTCCCATTATTTAAATACAAGATGACCAAAAATTGCATATTCTTCCATTAATTTTTATAAGATTACAGGAAATACAAAAATGACAATTTTATTAAATTTATTCAATACAAGAATCAGAGACTGAGGCAGGAGTATCATGGAAAGTTTGAGGCCAGCCTGGGCTACACAGGGAGAACACCATCACCACTACCACAACCCCCACCCCCACCCACCTACCCCCGCAAAAAAAAGAGGAGAATTGACTGGGTGAGTGACACTTGGGTTAGTCAGTATGTAAACTAACACGTGACGGTCTGGGTAAACTGTCCAGTGGTTAATAGACTTCTCAGACATACCTTATAGATAAGATTTTCCTGAGTAATCGGTATTTCTTGCATTTGCTTAATTGCATTTGTTTGTTTTGGAAATGGCTTCGTTTTTTGGAGTTTAGAAATAATTAAATGTTAGTAGGGAAATAATTTCTATACCGTATGCATAAGTTTAATAATTCTTTATTCTTTAGATTTATGTACATAAATTTAGCATGACTTATTACCATATAGAGTCCTAACAAACCCCCTTAGAGGCTACCGAAAATGTTAAATGCTTAGAAAAAATTATTGGGACTCTAAATTGTATATTAAGATTTCCTTTTATGCTTTTTTCTTAGAATAACATTTTTTTGTTTTTCTTTTTTGTTTTTTTTAGGGGGGACGCTAGGGATCTTACTCAGGGCCTTGAGCTTGCTAGGCAAGCACTCTACCACTTGAGCTAAATCCCCAGCCCCTCTTAGAATAAAATTTAAACAAATAGGTAAACTCTTCTTGAGTAGTTTATTTAAGATCCATTTTAGGAAAGGTAATTATATTAATATGACAGTGGGTTTTTAAGTCACTATTTGTCCTGTGAATACCTTGGTTGTCAACTTAAAATTATCACTGAATACTAGAATGAAGCATAAATTCATTTTATAAATGGTTTTAATAAACAATTTACTGGAATCTAATATGTGTCTATGGACAGGAGTCATTGTTGGGAAAGGTGTGAAAATTTTCACAGACTGAGTTTGGAGGAGGCAGTCATGGATTCATATTTTTTAAATCCTCATTTGTTAATTTGTGAATTGTTAAAAGACTTAGCAAATCAGAAAGGTGAACAGTTTAAAAATAATTGGAATTCATAAAGTTGACTCTAGAACATTCATGTAAATAATGCAGTATGTGATATTTTGAACTCAACTTGGTTGTTTTTTTAAATTTGTGTGTTAGGTATGGGAGTAATAAATGTGCAGCTGACAATATAACCTGTCCTTTCTTCTTATTTAGTAATGCTACAGCCCTTTGATTATGATCCAAATGAAAAGAGCAAACACAAGTTTATGGTACAGACAATTTTTGCTCCACCTAACACTTCAGATATGGAAGTGGTGGTAAGTATGGAAGTTGAACAGATTTTATTTTGGGGAATGTAGTTTGAACTGTGGGTTTTAACTCTTAACAGAAAATCTCAAGTTTTTAAAATGTAAGAAAAAAACCTGTAGGCTGTCAGTGGGATTTTTGTCAGATGTTGATAGACGATATAGGGTCACCTAAAGGTGCTGTGGCATTAGTGGATGACAGTGGCAGGCAGTCACTGTGGAGTGCCACAGTGTTCCCTGGTCTGGCCACGTACCTTCCCCAGGGTCCCATGGCCTGTACTCACACTTCACTTGTTCCTTAAAGTAAAACCTGTTTTCTATGGTCGTGCCTTCTGTGTCTCATGTTTAGTTTTGTTTGCTTTTAGTGGAAAGAGGCAAAACCCGATGAATTAATGGATTCTAAATTGAGATGTGTATTTGAAATGCCGAATGAAAATGATAAATTGGTAAGTAGAAAATGGAAGTTGTTGAACATCAGATTCTATTTTTGGGTGGGTGTATGTGATATGGCTGGTCCACTTAATGAGATTTATAAGTTTATAAAAACTTGATGTACTTTTTTCATTTTATAATGTTTTGTTTGTCTAAGAAGAAGGACATAATTCATTTCTTTGATCTAAGCTGAAGGATGGGGAAGAATTAATTTTTCCAAATTTTGTTAAACCTCTTGAAGCTTTTTTTTTAAAGGGTGATTAAAAAAAACAAAACAGCTAAACATATAACTAAATATAATTAGAGAACAGAGACAAGCTGCATTTTGGCAACTGAATGCTGACAGTCTGGGGATAAAAGATTTAGTTTACATGGACAAGCAGCGTATTCCAGATTTGGCCTTTCCCAAGTATTTTGCTAACTTGTTTTTTGTCAAAACCCACATGATTTTATTAGTAAATAATTTGTTGCTGCTGATTGGTTAGTAGGAGACAGGGTTCTGTTTGAGGGACTGGAAGACAGCTAGATGTGTTTAGTTAGAATAGCAATAATAATAAAAACCAAACCAGTAGTCTGTGAATGTATAGAGTGGGTTTTAGTCCCTTTTTCTGTCTCCTTTCTGGATGGCAAATTTGAGTTTCTTTCTCTGTGGTTTGTAGGAGGGATTGGAAAGTTAAATGTTTTGTTTCTTGGTGTGTGGTTTAATATATACAGTAATTCAGGTAAATATCATTGGCACAATTTGGACAATCTGACATGACTTTTGCTTTGATTTGGGGCTCATTTCTCCCCAAGTAAATGGAAAGTAAATGTGCAGATTAAATACACATGCTCAGTTATTGTGTTACATTTTCAGGAAAGCTGAAATGAAAATCTCCTGAATGGTGTGGTAATTAGGTGTTAACCAAATAAGCGAACTTTTGAAATGCCCCTTTTAATGGAAGTGAGTATACTTGCCAAATAAAAAATGTGGCATGTTTAATGCTTCCCATTTGGAGTTTACTTTCTATTTCATCTTGGATGCCAGGAAAGTAATAGCTTACATAGCTTTTCTTATTTGAATGAAAACAAGAAAGCATAATAGCAAATTGTCTGGATTGGCTTGTTTTAAAAAATACATTTGGATGTTTTCTTACTTAGTTGCTGAATTTTTTACAACAATAATAAACAGCCTCATCTAGTCCTCCCCTATGTGATGGATATAAGATAGTTTGAGGCTAGGTATGGTGGCACATGCCTACAATCCCAGTACTCAGGAGGCTGAGGCAGGAAGATTGCCGCAAGTTTAAGGCTAGCCTGATCTACAAAGTGGGACTCTGTCTCAGAAAACCAAAAAAAGAAAAAAGTTTGAGATTCTAGTGAGGTTCCAGTATTTGATGCTGTTAAGAGTCTTCCTGGATGTTTTAGAACGCACCCAGAAGCTGAGGGGAGTGATACAGCATGCAGTTGAGCCAGCTGCCCCCTCTCCAGGAACGAGAAACACAGAAACACATCCTGAGTGCAGTTCCTAGAGTCCGTGTACCCTGAGCACAAGCAGTGCTGGGGGTGGACCTTTTCAGAGCTGGTATTTTTAGAACCCAGGGCTACTCAGTAACTTCCAAGTGCTCCGGAGAATATCGACATTGGAGTCTTGATGAGCTAGCACCAGAACGTGTTTTCACGAACTGAGCTCCTTGGATTTGTGGTAGAAAGTGTAATTAAACTATAGGAAATATCTGTGAAGAGGATTTTTAAAAAAAAATTATTTTGGAAAACTGGGCATTAGATGACACTAGAAAAGTAGGCAGGAAGAATAAGTACAATAAACCCCTGTTCGTGGTTATTATTACATTACTTTCTGTCTCACTTACCTTATTTTAAGGCAAGCCATGTAATTTCATCTGTAACTCTTTCCTTGTATCTATCTATCTATCTTTCGAAGGCCTTAAAAAAGATGAAGAATTTTAACATTAATACTATTAATTATGCCTTTCAAATTTTTGTGTACTATTAATATCATACTACCCAGGAATCATTCAAATTTGTCTCACAAGTGAATTTCATTAAATTTTGGAGGATTATTAGGTTTGTTTGAATTGAGATTGAGGTAAAAATAAAATCCAAATGGTAATGGGTGAAGATGATTCTCTCTTTCCTTTTGGGGGGAGGGGGTGGTTTTTGTTCTGTTTTGTTGGACACAGGGTCTTGCTGTGTCTGCCAGGCTGGTCTTAAATGCTTGGGCTCAAAGGATCCTTCCCCTCAGCCGTCTGAGTAGCTGGCCTAGAGCTGCACACCACCGTAGTGCCCAGCTTGTTTCTTAGATATCTTAGTCTAGAGGTTCTCTCTTTGTTTTTCTCTTGCAGAACTAGCAAGACTTGCCTACACACTAGATTTTGCTGATTGCATTCTTTGGTGTCATTTTTTTCTCATCATTAGGTCTTTCCTGTAGTTGGAAGTTGGATCTAGAGGCCTGATTAAATTGTTTCTGCTGAGGGTAGGGGTGAGACAAGGCTGCTTTGTAGGTGTTATTCTTTCAAGGCAGCGTGGGTATCTGGGTTTATTTATTTTGTTTTGAAATGAGTGGCCAAGATGTGCAGTGTCTAGGTGAGTTGGATCTTGGCAGGAGCAGTCAGTTCCGCCCAGGGCAGTTTTGGCTGTCACAACTGAGGGCTGGGAGGAATGTTGCAACTGCTTGTCTAGTGGATAGAGGCCAAGGTGCTGCTCAACTTCCTCCATGCACAGGACAGCCCTTGTGACAAGAATGTGGCCCAGAGTGTCAAGAAAGTTGAGATGGAGAAAGTGTGACTTAGGTCTCTTAGTTCATTTAGAGTTCTATGTGGAATGTTCTGTGATTCCTGCTTCACATACTGTTTCGAAAATAGGGGTGAAGAGTCAGCAAGCATTTGATTATTTAGTGATAGTTTATAGAGGCAGGATAAATGCCTGAGAGTCTCTTCTTAGTTATAGGTTATTAAGAAATGGGTTGATTCACAGGCATCCTGTGGCGACAACCAACCAACCACTCTCCCTCTGCCCATCCCTCCCATCTCCCACTTTGTGTGTCATTAAAGCTCATGGGTTTAAATGAACATTTAATTTTCAGCTCCTTGCAGTTATTATGATTGTTGCTCAAATTGGTTGTGGGAGATTCTTCAGGTTGGATCTTGAGTCCTTTTGTCCCTGGAAGTCTTTGGTAACTTTTCTTGGTATCTAATACACCAGTATTTTTCAATGCCCAGATCTGTTTTTATTTTTGTTTTTTGAGCCAGGATCTCACTGTGTAGTCTAGGCTGGCCTTGAACTCACTGTGTAGCCTGCACTACCCTCAAATGCGCAGCAATCTCTTGCCTCAGCCTCCTGAGTGCTGAGATTATACACTACCACACCTGACTTCAGGCCCAGATCTGGAATCAGCCATTTCTTTGAAAAGCTCTAGGCCTTTTCAGTGGGATGCATTATTTCAAAACACAGGGTACTGGGGTAAAGATTGACTTTTAATTTTGTCAGAAGTTCTGGCAAACCTTGGCTGAGATTAGAGTGGAGTCCCATTTGTTATTGGAAAGTGCTTCTTTTGAAAGGCAACATTTTAATGACAAAGTCATGTCAGCCACTATGGATTCTTTTATTCTTATAAATACTGCATTTATAGATAGGAAATGCTTTTGAAGCAGTTATCTTGGGTAATTTAGAGCATATAGAATCAGTAATTCTGAGAACAATGGACATGCTCTTCCAGGAACCAGCTGAAAAGTAGACACGGTTTGACTTGGCATTAAGGTTTTTGATGGCTATTTCAGTGTTTGGAGTTCCCGTTTCAAGTTTTGCATATAAAATGAGACTTTGAGATTTCATTATTTCTTTTCAAATTTATATAATCAAATATACAAAAATTGTGTCCGTAATGTCCGAGTTAGAGGTGGATTGAATGTGTTAAGAAGAGGAGTTAAAACAGTTGTAAACTGGGCATGGTGGCACATGCCTGTAATCCAGCGCTCAAGAGGCCAGGGCAGGAGGATTTGAGGCCAGCCTGGACTACATAGCGAAACCCTGTCTCTCAAAAACAACAACAAACAAACACACAGCTATATTTTTTAAGGCAATATTTCCCAAAGTGTACTGTGTTGGGTTGGAAGAGTTAGGAAGAGCACTGCTAACACTGTATCTTCTGGAAAGAATTGCATTGTGTGCAAGCTATGTGCAAGCTGAAGACTGTGACATCTGCAGTTAAAGGAGTGTGTTTAAACTAGCATTTTGAAGCTTAATGTAATGTAATTCTCCTAGAGTATCTGATAGTCTGAAAAACATACTTTTAAAAATAATTTTCTGCTTGGAGGATTGCTGCGAGCTCAAGGCCCATCTGGGGTACATAATGAGTTCAAGGCCACCCTGAACTACATAATGAAAGCCTGCCTCAAAACCCCCCTCCAAAATAAATTATTCTTCTTAAACTCTTTCTTGTGGAGCTGTGAACCTGGGAAAATGTACTTCAGTCCACTGTGATTCAACACAGACTCAGTGCCGTTGGCCTTCTTAGGTCATTGCATGACTCCTGCCCTGCCATCAGTTCAGTGTTTGTCTCATCCTTTGCAAAGCACGGGAATCTTGGAGCACCAAATTGGAAGTCTGTGGTAGTATAGAATTTGTGAGAATGTTTTGTTTTTAATAACTAAGGATGAAACTTTCTGAAACTATGTGTGAGGTGTGATCGAAATATGTGGCAAATGTTTAAATAAAAAACTTATTACAGGAAAAGATACATTGCCATTAATTCCCCTCAGAAGAGTCCCCTGTGCCTTGAGCACACAGACCCCATCATTCTTGCCACTTTCAAGCATTCTGGAAGTTCTCTTCTGTGAGTGAGTGTGCGATGTGAGAGTGCAGTGAGTGCTGCCGACGAGTGCCATCCTCTGGAAGGGCAGCGCGTACAGACGTCACAGTGTGTCCTCATGCACCTCATTCACTGGATCTGGCACCCTGTGACTTCTGGCTCTTTCCCAAAGGCAAAATGGCCATGAAAGGTAAATGTTTCAAATCAATTCAGGACATCAGGACAGTCAGGACAGCACAGTTAAAGACACTTGGGAAGGAAAACTCCAGAGCTTCTGCAGAAAGTGGCAGGGATGATGGGGTAGGCGTGTTGTTTATTTAGCCATGCTAGGGATTGAACCCACGGCCTTGTAGATGCTAGGTAAGTGCTCAACCACTGAGCCACGCCCCTCAGCTTGGTTTATTTCTTAATTAGTATGTCGTAATAAGTACGTCATCAAAATTCAGTTTGTGGGTGAGAACTTATGGTTCAATACATAGCTCTCTGGATGGCACTTGTGTGGTAGGCAGTATTCAGCCATGTTTAGTGTTTGAAACAGTAGAAAAGCTGTCTGCAGTTAGTAGGTATTTCTTAGAACAGATGGATTTCACAATAGATATTTTCTTCCCAAACATGGTATAGATGCCAGGCCTAGGCGATTTTTGATTTAATGTTTCTATAAGTATCTTAAAGTCTGTTGCTGCCTTTTTGCATAATATTTTTATCTGTACTAAAGGAATTTGAAAAGATAGGATGAGAGTTGTGGAGTTAATGGTGTGGCAACCAGGTTGAGTTTTTGAGTTTATTGGCCTGGTGTCTGTGTGTGTGTGTGTGTGTGCATGCACAAGGTGTGTGTGGGCATTATGTGTGTGCTTATGTGTGTAAGTGGGTGTAGTTTTTGAGTATGAGAGGTTTACAGATCATTATACATTTTGAATTTCAAAAGGAAAAAGTTCAAGTTGAGTGCTATCAAAGGTAAGAAAACATGAATATATACATTTAATAAATATAATGCAGACAGACCATAGCTAATTTTATATGGGAAATATAGAAAAGCTAGTTCAGACACTTGTATTTTTTTTTGCTTTAATAAAGCTACTCTTCATTAATACTGTTTTTTATGCATAACACATTTTTGTACAATAAAACATGATTGTTTTAGAACCTAATGCTGTCTGTTAGGCAATCCCAGTATCATGCAGGAGGAATCAATCTAATGTGAATCCGACCATGTGTCTCCCGTCCCTGCTGTCTCAGGGTGTAACTCCACCAGGGACAGCACTGCCTGCCGCCTCAGTGGGCAGCCTCAGCAACACAGCTGCAGCACCCCCACTTACCCCAGGACCAGCGGCCCAGGGGACTCGGTGTGTTGGCCAGAAGAACCAGAAGAGTTGTTACAGGGAGCTGACAGACCTAGGTGGCTCCTCATGCTACTACCAAGTTCCTGTAGGTACCTAGCGGAAAGTGGTATTGTGATATGTGAAGTAGATTCTCAAGTGTGTTTGAAATTACAGTAGAACTTCAGAGCACGTAAAATCATGCAGATGATCTGTTCTAAAAAAATTTAACACTTAGGAAGACCATGGTAGTGAGCAGGACAGATGTAAGCAAACATTATGAAGTTGGTGATACGAGATTTGGGAACATACGCTGTTAGAGATGGCTGACACTGCTGTTCAGACAAGTGTTGGTGTTTATAGAAAAAAAGATAAATGAAGTTATACTTTACATTTTGTTATCAAATACAGATGTGGCACCTCCCCGTAACTGCCATTGTTGATATATACAAAGCCCCAGTGGAGGAGAATTTATAGCTACAGCTCTAAAAAAGATCATAATTTAATTTGTTAATTTTTCGTATGTGCATGTGTATGTATGTGTATGTGTGTGTTCTTAATGTTCACTCAAGTAAACTGCTACTCCACCAAGGTAACAGTGACTTTTTGGTGCTGGAATGGGTGTACCATTTTTTGCTTAACTTGGGTTAGGAGAATATTTGCATACCGTTATGGCTTTAAAAATATAATTCTTTAAATGGCTTTAAAAATTGTTTTTTATTTTGAGATTTGGAGTTACTGGCTTCTGGGAATCACTGTCTTAGAGAAACAGTAAAGTGGATGCTTAGAAAAGTTTTTCAGTAACTTTGTTATTTATATATTGTCTTTTAATTCAGAGGGTAAAATGTCAATTCTGACAGTTCATATTACAGGTCTTGCCTTTGGCCTTACCCCTTGGTAAACATCAGCATCCCTTTCTCATAAGAGTCATAGGAATATAGCGCTGTTTATGTCCTTTAGCTGCTGTGTCCAGCCTGGAGTGTCCTTGTGAACACCTGCTCTGCCTGACATTCTACCTGTCCCCTGTTGGCAGTCCCTGAGTCCCTCTTTTTTTAATTACCTTCAGTAGAATTACTTTGCAGTGCTGGGGTTGGAACTATGGTGGTTGTTGAGTCGAGACGTATGGCACATGGGTAAAAAAAGTAGTAGAATATGTGTAACACATAATGTGTTGCCTTACCTTAATTGACACACAAGTTTGATCTTTCAGCTTATTTGAAGTTGTAGTGTTAAATTTGACGTTAAGATAATTTTACTAATGTTGAGTCCCTCTTGTTTGCTTGTTTCATGGTTCTCGGAGCAGCCAGTCTCTTTCTGGACCCTCCTGAAGTAGCTCTCCCAGCCAGACCTCCCTAATGAGCTCCTGAGGGGAGGTGTGTGCTAGGCACAGCTGCTCAGTGCTTCCCTGAAGGCCCTTCGGGAGCTTGTCACAGGACTCAGCCCTTCCCAGCTTAGTCCTCAGCTAAGTGAGGTTACCTGTGTTGCACATTAAGTATCATAAATAAATCGGATTTCTTTGTGTCTGCTGTGGTTGGTAACTGGTTTGTAGGGGGCATAAGTGGCATGTGTTCTGTGTAACTTTGACTTACAATGTATCTGACTCACTTTTGAAGTGTGCTTCAGCTTTACTATATGTCCTTTGCATTTTAGCCTTAATATTTATGTTCCATAGATTGAGAGATCTTCCCTTCTTTGTTGTAAAATCAATATAACCTCATTAAGAAATGCTTCAATATCAAAAAGAAAAATCTGTTTCCACCACCAGAAGAAGATACTCATTGATACTTTTATTTAAAATTCCAAACAATGGGAAGCTACCATCAAATTTAGCTTAAGTAGTTTTGGTGATGGATAATACAGACTATTTAACGACATATTGTACCCTTTAAAATGATAATTAAAAGAAATGCATGTACATCAAAAAACAAGGTAGTATATATATGCTGATTTTATAAAATGTGCCTATGGAAAAATTGGACGGTAACATAAGTAGTTTTGTTGTGTAATGAAGTAATGGGTGATAATTTCCTCTTACAATTTTTGAATTTGTGATAATTTCAAAACTTTACTTGAAAGTTGAGTTGCAAATGTTGGCCTCATGTATGTCTTCTTAATTAGCTTTCTGGCATGAGTATGATTTCTTTTTCCCAATTCTTGACCAAAACCTGAAGCTCTTTAGTTGGCATCTTGTTGAACAGTGCTTTCTTCACCTTGCCGTCAGACATTGGTCTTGGGCGGGATGGTATTTGCGCACAGTGGAAGAATCACTTTGAAGTAAATCCTGATCACTATTAAGGAAAAGAATAGGAAAGAGTATTGGCAGAGAGCAAAATCTGTGTGCAGCAGGTTTTTAACAGTAGAGGTGGTTAGATACCAGGAGAGGAGAGTGAAGAACAAGGAAGCCAGGAAGAGAAAAATTCAGAGGAGATTGAAGTAGGTTTCTTAAAACCCCGCTGCCCTGTGATGCCTGAAGAAAATGGGAAAGTCTGCACCCAGATTCAGTGTATAGTGTTACACATGAGGACTCACTGTAACATTAAGTTTTACAAGGATTTAGGTGTACCGATCAAGCGACAGAGTCTTTGTAAGAAACCCTAGTTTTGCCTCTTGAACAAAGACTTTCTTACATATAAAGGAGTATTGTGGAATGCTTGCTTTTGTAAATACCTTTGTTAGCAGCTTATATCTAAGTTTTATGTCTTTATCTAAAACATACATTTATTGATTGATTGATTGATTGATTGGGTGCTGGGGCTCTGTATACTAGGCAAATGACTCTGACATCCCCAGACCTCTAAATTTGTTAAACAATTAAACATTTAATTAAAATGAACAAAAATACTTGTGCACTGATGCTGTTGTGTTGTGTGGTGGCAGAAGTGATGCTGGGAGGAAGGATATTGAGACAGTTAGGACCAAGGCTCGAGATACACAGGTGCTGCCGTAGGATACTTATCTACAGGCCTTTCGCACTGACTTCACTTGGTTAGTGATGCTGGTAAGAATGAGCAGTCGTCATGCCATGGTTTAAAAGTACTGTAAGTACTACTTAAGTAGAATTTCTTGATGAATCCCGTCAGTTAAAGCGAACAGTATTACTGAGGATTTGAGGAAATCTTTAGGGTTTAAGATTAGTCTTTTCAACTCCCCACCCTCTTCTTTTCTTGGAGTGGTATGTTTGTGTTATTGTCTCCTTTTAAATAGTTGTGTATGGTTCAATTACTTTTTCCCCATTAATAGGAGTTAGGTTTTTCTTTTGAATGTTTTCTTTTAGATAGTTCCTAATTTCATCTGGAATGATTATGACAACATTCCCCTGCCTCCCTCCCCAACCTCATTTGAATTATAGAATCAGCACTGAAAATGACCCTCATATTTGGATTTTGGTTGGCATTAGTCATCCAGCGTTCTTAAATTGATTAACTGCTGTTGGCCAAAGTGCTGAGTTTAGGGGTAAATAAAAGGAGAAACGGTTCTTGCTCTCCCAGCCTTTGAAGTATTATAGGAAAGAACTTCAAAGGTACATTATTATGATATATGATAAATGCTACAGTAAGGTAAGTGCTAAGGATTATGGGACTAGAGGAGGTAGTGGTCTGCTTATTTTGATTTACCTAACTGCTGACATTTACTGACTTAGTTCTTTTAAAATTGTTTGCAGATGACCATAATATTTGGTATTTAAAAAGTCCTATCAGTGAAATTGAAAATTTTTCAAGTGTTTTTTTGAAAAGGAAGTAGAAGTCACATTTTTGTTTTAAATCTGTAAGATTTGGTTAGTTTAAAAGTTCCCAATGTCTTTGTAAAGCAGAATGATATGGAACCTAGCAAAGCTGTTCCACTGAATGCATCTAAACAAGACGGACCCATGCCAAAACCGCACAGTGTTTCACTCAATGATACTGAGACACGGAAGCTCATGGAAGAGTGTAAAAGACTTCAGGGAGAAATGATGAAGCTGTCAGAAGAAAATCGACACCTGAGAGTAAGTTCTGCTGGTGGAAACTAAGCCATTTGAAATGAAGGTGTAGGAAATGTGTTATTAGGCCACTTTAGCAAGTGTTTTTAAGGTTTCTCCATGGTCGACTCTTTCTCCTTTATTCCAGTTTGATTATGTCCTGGCCTCCGCCTCCATCTCTGTAACAGTCTTATCCTGACTTCTAATTGCCTGCCAATTCCTCTCCTTAGCAGACATTTTAAAGAATTTGTGGTGTGGCCTATGACATTGCTAACTTCCTTTCTTGTTTCTGCTGTCGTTCACATTCTGTGTCCCAGTCATACTGAGTTGCCCACAGCTGTACTGTCTTTTATAGTGTCACTAGTCTGTGGAGCTATTGAGCATTGGAAATGTGGTTAGTTCAAGTTGAGATGTGCTGTAAGTGTAAAATACACACCAGTTTTGGAGACTTAGTACCAAAAAAGGTAAACTGTTTTTTTAATATTGTTACATATTTAAATCACATTTTGGATATATTGGGTTGAATAAACATATTAAAATTAATTTTGCCATTTTATTTTTACTTTTTTAGTGTGCTTTTAAAAATTTAAAATTGCACATGTGGTTTACATTTGCTGCTCACACGTTTGTGTTGTAGAGCTGTGGGCTAGGACACCCTGAAGAAGCATCTCCTTTGTCAATCTTTAGTTTCAGCACAAGCTCTTCTAACTATAACCATGAGGCCCTGACATCTGTCCTTTTCTACACTGTACATACACACACACACACACACACACACACTTTTCAGAATCCAGTTCTTGTTAGTATTTTTTCAGTATAGTCCTCTCTCCCTTCAAAAGTGAAAGAAAATTGTCTCAGACCGTTTTCCTTATGTTGGCACTGTGTCTGTTACCTCTTATGCCCTTACCTGTTAGAGTGCTTTCTCCCTCTGGGGTGTGGTCGTGTCCTCAGGGCGAGGGCTGTGTTGCACTGCCTTTGCATTCGCAGTGCCCACAAGGAGCAGTTGCTCACATATTTGAATGAATTGACTGTGGAAGGGGACTGACTTGGGTATATGTGAAGTTTCCAAATAACTGGCCAGTGACAAGTAGTTAATTGTACTTGGTTCAGTACCTGAGTACTTTTACATTACATTTTAGGCTTCAAAGCAAGATGTTCGCTTAATCTAGGCTGTGCATCTGAATCATCCAGTGAATTTTTAAAGATAGAAATAATAGGTCTTCCCCTGACCAAGTAATTCAGAGTCATGAGAGATAGTTTTAAAGTTCTGAAGATGTTTGTAATGTGTAGCTGGGGCTGAGAATCATTGCTCTTTTTACCTGGAACTAACAATTAGCATAAGACCAAAAAAATCCAGCAGTGTGAATAAAATAGTGTGCGGTTAGGTCACTCAGGTATACTCTTTTAAATGTATTCTTTTCACGTACTCCTTGAAATGCTTCCCCGTAAGTTCATCATAAGTTCATAATACTGCTGAGTTGAAAATATACTCAATACACCTAAGCTACCAAGCATTCTGCTGAGCAGCATAGCACATTGTAGGGTGGCAAGTGTCCCCTTGTCCTGGAGTGGTGGGCTAGGAGCCCCCCAACATCTGCAGGGAGGGTCAGACTGCATCCTGCTATGCTGAGAAGGGTCCCAATTCAGACTCCAGTCAGTTGGACCCTCATGAGGTTGGGGCTGTCTGTATAGAAAAATGCAGTAGAGGAATCGTGTGAAGGAAGACAGACAGCTTCCAGGAAGATGAGGAAGGAAAGCTGCTCTGCCCTGCATTGTCAGGCCGGTAACTGGACTAAAGCCAGCTGCGTAGTCAACAGGTATCAGTATTTCCCTAGCTCACGTTACCATAGTGTCAGGACCTGCTTTGAGTGACTGCTGCTTTCCTGTGGGAAAAAGGTCTGATAACCTGGCATTTTAGAAACTTGCTGTGTGAGACTGTTTCAGTATGGAGGAAGTGGCCCTCTCTTGCCCCTGGCTCTGAGTCACTTTGATGCAGAGAAGTGGGCTCAGTTCCCAGGTGAGAGCTGCAGATAGGGGTTCCAGTGTGTGACAGTCTGTGTCTATCTTAACTTGTAGCTTTTAGAGAAACAGAATTTGGCGGATTTTGCAGTCCAGACCTGGCGCCAGTCCTTGTGCCCACATCCTTCCCTGCTTCGCTTTAAGTGTATCAAAACACTGTATTATTTAGAGTTCACCCTGAAACCCCTTCCCCCAAATCCTGTCGTACCTCTTCCACAGGGTGTGTCCCGTGCCTCAGCTGTGCAAGCTCCCATCAGACTCGGGTGCGTTCCTGGTTCTTGCTGCCTGACTGAGCTAGTGTGGGTGGGACCAATTCAGAATGCTACAGGCCACCTTATAAATGAGCATATGTAAAGAATTAGTATTTTAGGAATATATTTCTCAGTTCCAGTTTAAAATCGGTGTTTTTGAGATGTAATTTTATATCCCATGGAGACACTCATTGCAGGTGTACAGTTTAGTCATTTCTGATGGGATTGGGCAGCTGTCACTGCAGTCCAGTTTTAGACTGTCTCTGTCCCTCCTCAGAGTTCCTTAGTGGGCCTGCAGTCAGTCCTCGCTCCCACCCTCTGCTTTCTTCTCTGTAGACCTCCAGCTCTGGTGTCACCTGTCTGCGTATTGTATTTGACATCTCTCTTTGTGCATTTTCCCTCAGGAGGAAGGCTTAAGGCTCAGGAAGGTAGCACATTCGGAGAAGCCCGGCTCACCCTCAGCTGCGTCCTTCAGAGACAACGTCACCAGTCCACTCCCCTCGCTCCTTGTTGTGATCGCAGCCATCTTCATCGGGTTCTTTCTAGGGAAGTTCATCTTGTAGAGCGAAGCATGCAGAGTGCTATTTCTTTTTTTTCTCTTGACCAGAAAAAGATTTGTTTACCTACCATTTCACTGGTAGTATGGCCCGCAGTGACCATTTTTTTGTGTGTACAGCGTCAATACAGGCTTTGCCTCTAATGATCTCTTACGGTTAGAAAACACAGTAAAAACTGTCGGCTGCCGGACAGGTTGTCACCAGGTCATCACTAGCAGGTGTCAGTGGCACACTCAGTCCTTCATGAAATTCATAATAAAGAGTTGTTTTCTTTGTGGTTTTAATAAGAGTTCAAGAATTGTTCAGTCTTGTAAATGTTATTTTAATAATCCCTTTAAATTTTATCTGTTGCTGTTACCTCTTGAAATATGATTTATTTAGATTGCTAATACCGCTCATTCAGGAAATGCCAAAAGGTGTTCTGTGGGGAAATGGTGCCTCTTACCATGTACATTTTCTCCTTTACCTTTGCTAATATCATGGCGGAATTTTTCTTACCCTTGTGAGGCAACTGTTCACTGAGTTTTTCATCCTTACAATCCTGTCCCATGGTATTTAACATGAAAAAATAAAACTGTTAACAGATTCTTGCTTAGTAGCTTGATTGCGTCTGTGGTGTCGTTAGAGGGGTGTCAGAAAGTTCATGGAGTGGTATTTGACATTTACAATGTATAATTTTCTCTAGCATTGAAATCCTACCCTGTAGATAGTACAGTGTTTATAATTAAAAGTCCTCTTTCTGTTAAGGAAAATCACTGATAAAATTTTAAGCTACCTTTGGGAGATCATAATTGATTTGTTTTCAAGAAATATAAGCAAATACCACAAAATAAAAGTGCTACAATTTTAGTGAGTTTATGTGTGTGTCACGAGGCTGTTTGATGATACACCCCATTCTTTATCAGGTTCTTTTGGTGTCTTCACAGGAAACTTATTCTCTTGATTTTCAATTATTTGCCCAGCCTAGTAATTCTTACTACTTTATAACATATTTCATAATAAAAGTTAAAAGTAGATGTGTTTTCCTGTCTAATTTGACACTCAAATTTTCACTGTGGAAATTTACTGTTACTGAGAAAAGCCTTGGGAATTTTGTTTGTGAAAAGTGACTTTTCCTTTGCAAATCTGTTAAGCATAGGAAACACATTTTCAATAGAAATACTCCTTCCAAGGGGCTGATACTTCCCTGCACTTAGCCTTCTGTCTTCATTTATTGTATTCATACTAGGATGGGCATTTTTGGAACCAGCGAACATGTATTCAGTTTTCAACTGAGTACATTCTAATGCAACTGAATTTTTATTCTTGAAAATAGGTGTTGGTTTTGTGAAAGGTGCACTTTATCTAAGAAGGGAGTGGGGTTTTGAGACCTGATATGGTACAGTGAAGTGTGGTAGGCCCAGGTCTGCATACACATAAAAAAGTGTTTTGGTTGTTTGCATCTCAGATGTGTTTTGAGTGTTTCGGGTCACATGTATTGTGTTCTTGTGCTCTATGCTATCTTTTATAAAACCTCGTGCTTGTGAGCAAAAGTTACTAAAAGCAAACACAGGTAATACCTAGTAATTACTACAGTGCTGCTGGTGATGATATTTCCATTGCTGTATGCTTTCCTGCCATTGTAAGCCACTTTCCTTTTTCTGATAACTGGAAAAGCATGCTCAAAAAGTCCTACGTTTTTATTCCATACATGCAGGGTCAGTAATTCTTAGCCTAAAGCTCTCTATATAACTAGCATCATTGGATTTAAGTGTTCATAAATACCTTAAAAATTTTTTTTTTCAGTTTACAAAAATTTAACAAAATTCCTGTTTTATGGGAATGCTCCATAGAATTCATTTTGTTCAGCCCCTTTGTTTTATAGTTGAGGAATCTGAGGCCTTCCGAGGGTTTGAGAGAGCTTTTCCCTTGTCCCACAGCGGGGTAAGAGGCAGAGCTGACACGACCAATCTGTCTTTACTGGGAACGTTGTAGGAAAGGAATCGTCGTAATTTGAAGGATAGCTGAAACAGTGGACATCAGATGCTGTTTAATGAGTGGTGGTGAGATTTTCTGTCATGAAACTCTTTGCTGGCCTGTGTGTGTTTCAGCATTTAGGCTAGCAGTGCCTCTGTGTTGGTAATAAACATTACATTGTTTTTAAGTAGGTGTCTTACAAGATGCATTATATAGTGGTTGGTTTTGAGAGAAGACTAGTCTGTGTTAGCATCTTCAGAAATAAATGTGAGTTTCTTAACTACGTATCAGTGGATGCAGTGATTAGGGCTCTGTTTTTAATTCTTATGAAATATGATCAGATTATTTTACTACCCGTAGTTACATGTTGAGAAGAGTTCAGCTGTACTAATTGGTGATACATGAATTGTCTCATTCCTTTTATGTTTAGAAATGTTTGCTTTGTCGACCTGCTTACTTGTGTTTGTAAGCATGAGGGAGTTACGCTGTTGCTAGCACTGAATTTACAGTCAAACAACTAAGGCCTTAAGTTCACATGTGATGCTAAATGCACTACTTTCCTTCATTTTTTCTGGAACTAATATACCTTAATGTTGCCCGTCTTATATTTACAAGAAGCAGATTTAAGAATTGTGTTGTGAGTGTGTGATGTATTATCTTTAAAGGAAAGAAGAGAAATGACACTTGGAGAAAAATACCCGATTTAGAAATTTGGTCAAAGAAATAATCTTAATTTTTCTTTGAAATATCTTAGCTGAGAAGTTCTTCTGAAATTGATACTGCAGTACATGATAAGGGAAATGTCTGGGCTCTAATTTCTGAAAATATGATGCCACTTTGAGAAAAACCTGTAACAATAGTTAAAAATACACACAGGTTTTATGGAGTATATCTCCAATTTGTGACCTGCCACTGTACAAAGACTTAAATGATAGTTTCCCTAGAGTGTTACACATTCCTATTCAGTGACTTCTGTGTGTGCCAAGCTTGGTCTTCAGGAGGGTTAGGGAGAGCAATGCTTAGCATATGGAAGAACAAAATTAGAAGATAAACAAATGATCTTTATTTTCTAGCTTTCAAGGGAAATTAAACTATTGTGTGACTAAATAAACTGCTTAAAAGTGTGAAGTGTCATTTTCCTTTCCACAATAAAAACAAAAAGTTTTATTTCAGCCTAATCTGGTGGCAGTTACGTTTATATTCTGTTAAGCATCAGTAACTAGTCATTGACTTGGATGTGAGTTTTGATGGGAGATGGTCTTGCCTGGTGACTTAGTGGTTAAGTATTTCAGCAGGATATTCAGCTCCACATCCGGTAGCCCACAGTGGGGAGCAGCCTCGCCCCGATTCTGTGCAGGAGGAGTGGCAGCATCTTGGGAGAGCCCAGCGGCTCGGCTCGGTGTAGAGAAGGGAGAACACACACCTCCTCCCTCCTACAATTCTGAGTGCAGAAACAATGACATTTTAAGCTTTGTGCAAAGGTAATTCCTGATTTTTCCCCAGGAAACACATTTTTATTTTCGAATTTGCTTTAGACCTTTTCTTTCAGGAAGCAAAACCCAACAAAATGTATGGAAGTTCTCTTTGGACCTTGCCCTGACTGTATTTCTCTCCGACCACTGACCTGAGATGTCTCGTCCATATCGTAGTACTTTGCTACACGTGTATGTAATTAAAACCAGTATGTAGTGTATCTTGTGTGTTTGGAGAGGCTGCAAGAATACCTAACTCAGACTATTGCCTGACTTTGCCCTCACTTAAATTCTTCACACACCCAGACATCTAGTGCTGTGAGGTGTCTTGTGTTCGTGAATGAATGCACTGCTTTCTCCCTGATGCACCAGCGTGGACCCTCTGAGTCGATGTCTTCTGTTGCCATCCACCTAGAATCGCCATGATGGTACTGGGCCCTGCCAAGGCCCTGCTGCCGCCACCGAAGCCTGTTGTGCAGACAGGGCCGTCTCTGCCTGGTGTTGACAGAGGCTCTGTCAGGGCCACCGTCTCCCGGTACCTGTGGTACAGAGTGGGCACCACACTGAACAGCTCATTCTTCCTTTTCTTGGATCTTGTGCAGTGCCTGGCTGTTCTGAGGCTCAGACCTGGAGGCCACGGGGAGGTGGCTGGCCTGGCGGATGTCCTGAGGGCCGTCTGCTGAAGCGTGACTGTGTGCCACGTGTACACACGGTGGGAGGCTAGTCCGGGTAGAGGTGAGTCAGCACAGCAGAGGTTTTTCTTGTGTATTTGGGAGAAACAGCAGGAACATCTGGAATTCCTGCATAAGGAAATCCGTGTTTTGGAACCCAGCACTTGAATTGCCACGTGGCAACAAGCCTGGAGCTGAGCAGCAGTTCGACCCGCGGTTCCCAGCACTGCTTGCTTGCTTGTCGCTTGTATGATTGCTGTGTCTGTGTTCGTGGGCCTGTTTTGATGCTTGTCCATACTAGCAAATGCTGAGTATTTTTCTGCTGGGTGCACGGGTGGGATTGGGAAAGGGCACCATTCTGTCAGACCAGAACACTGAGATGTAGGGTCGTCCTGCTGGCAGGAGGCAGAAGTAGGTGCTGGCCCCTAGTCAGCAGATAATTGGGCCACAAATGTCTGAAACGTGTGAAGAACCAGCCATGAAGTTTGAAGAGTAAAGTTACTAATTACAGAGTACCTGTTGTACATCAGTACTTTACATACGCCATACACCACCTGTCTTCAGAGTAGCATTTTAGAATGGCCTCCCCCCACCTCCAGTACTGGGAGTTGAACCCAGGGCCTTCCCACTGAGCTATACCCCTCTCCCTGTATTTGTTTATTTCAAAACTAGTGCTAAGTTGCCCAGGCTGGGCTACCTGTGATCCTCCCGCCTCGGCTTCCTGGAATGCTGGGATTACAGGGTGTGCACCATCAATCAAACCTCTTAGCCCAGATAAGAATTTGGGAAAATTGCTTTGTCTAAGCTTACCGTGCAGGCTCTTGGCCCTTTGGAAAAAGGGCAGGGGGAGGAGCAATGCAGGGAAAAGGTCTTGATGCTATGAGTTCAGTGGTCTTACCACTCAGTTCCGGGAGCGTGCAGTTAAAGACACGCTTCTCTGGCTTTGAAAGTCTAAGAGGACAACAGGCCTAAAGCCTGTGACGTGGAGGTCGTGGCAAGTGAGGGTGTGGTGGTGCCGCGTGGGCTGTGTGTTTGCCCACGTTATCTTGGGAAGGAAGCCTCGCATGGTGGTAGCCTGGAGGCTGGACTGAGCAAGGTTGCAGTTCTGGCTCAGTCACTTCACCAGGTGTGAGCCCGGGCGGCTCCCTTCCCCGTGCGCACCCTGGTTTCCTCCTCACTGATGAGGATGACTGTGTAGTCTCAACACAGAAGGGACCAGAGAGGTGCAGCTCGGCGGGGCGTGCACTTAGCATCCCCAGCACCCCCACTCCGAGGGAGTACAGCTCGCATAGCAGACCTTGGCACAGACCGTAATAAATGTTAGCAGGTTTAGATATATAATATAAATGAAGCGAGAAACGGAGTTGTCTGATTATTTGGGTTAAAAACTAAGATGCAGGCGTTGGGTGTTAGGCCTGTCACCATTTTGAAGCCATTAACATTTCTGCAGCGCATAGCATTAGCTGACTGCAGCAGCTTCAGTCGAGTGCCTGCGGAGGCAGCGGGAGAGCAGCCTGGGTTTTGGAGGATCAACAAACTTGCATGCAGATCTGGACTCTGCTCTTGACTCACAGGCGCCCGTGAACCAACGGTGGGGCCTCCAAAGCACAGCTCTGTCATCACCCACGCCTTCTGATTTTTACACTTATAACCTATAAAGTTCTGAAGCCTAGGAGAGTTTTTAGAAGTTACATTCTTACTCTGTCCTTTGATCATGTAGAACACGGCACCCCAGAATTAGGGCATTTTAAGAGCAGCTTAATGGTAGAAAATGACCTTGAGCTGGGAAATGTGAAAGTGTTTCAAAGGTAGAGGCATTCTTGCAGGTAAGCAACCTGTGCTAGAGTATGCACGTTTTGTTTTTGGTCATTTTCTGAATATGAAGGTCACACTTGAGGATTACCGTAGTTCCGTTATCCACGGTTTCACTTTCTCATTCCATTTTCCTGTTTGAGTTACAATCAGCTGAGGTCCAAATATATTGAATGGAGAGTCCCAGAAATAAACAGCTCATAAACTTGAGGCATGCAGTTGTTCCACCATTTCAATTGCACTTAAAGTTTGAAAATATCAAGGAGAAAGTTCCAGAGATAACCAGTTGTGTGAGCTGGAAAATGTGTGCAACTCTGGAATGTGGTGAGCTTTGTGCCGCCCTGTTCTGCTGTGCCGGCTGTGAGTCACCAGTAGACGTCTCGGTTATCACCCGCCATGGTACGGTGGGACTTGTGTGTGGGGACCCTGACCTTAGTTGATGATGACTTCGAAGAGTGAGGGTAGTGACTTAGCAAAGTTGTCCCATTAGTATAAAGTAGGCATTGCAGTGGGTGGTTTTGTTCGGCTGTTGGCCAGTGTCAACGTTCCGAGCATGCTTAGCAGGTGAGGCTAAGCCATGGTGCTGGGTGAGGCGGGTGCCGGAAGTGTCTTCAGTATTTCAGTTTGTGATGGGTTTGTCAGGATGTGATCCACTCTGTTGAGCAGCATCTGCGTTAGAGGGCTCGGTGCTGCTCAGGGTTTCAGGCATTTTCCAGGGGTCCTGAGCTAGATCCCCCAGGAATCAGGGAGGATTACTGTATGGGAGTTTGGAAATTAAAGAAAAGCATACAATAGGAAAATTTCCAATATCTCACTCACTGGAGATAGTTTACAGCCTTTTCAATGCCTGGGTGCATATCGAATACATATATTTAGTGTAAATGTGAGTAGTATGAAAATCAACGTGGTTATTTTATAAGTCAATTAAAATTACAGCGGTACCTCAGTGTACAGACTTAATTCCACAATTCTGGTCACAAACAGATTGCTCTTGTGGAACCTAGTGACACATCGCCAGATAGAACAGATTAATTTTATTTGGATAAATCTCCAAACATTTGTAGAAAACATTTGGAAATCTCCGAACATTTGTAGAAAACTTTTAAGTGTAAAAAATACTGCTAATTCCCAAATCTTCCAGTCTACTCTCAGGCATCTTGGTACAACTTGCAGCAGCTCTTTCTGTAAAGTAATTTTATGTGTGTGTTTGCTTGGAACTGTGCCTGCCAACGACCTGCATATTCCCTTTTTCTCCCTCTTCTGGACCAGACTTCCTTTCTATGCATCTGGACAGGTGAAAGAAACATCCTGTACAATGGTGGTTCCCCTGTGCCCTCATTTGCTTACTCAAAACCAACCCAGATCAGTAACAGCATCAAGTGGGAGAGGCTTTGGAGTTGTACTGATTTTATTCCGTTGCTTTGCTGGGGGACCCCAGCCGTCTAGAACCTTGGTTCTGCTATGTGAGAAGTGTGCATCAGTAGACAAGCCACCTGCAGGTGACAGTCTGTGGGGAATAGTGAGGATTACAGGGGTGCTGCCTGCTCAAGCCTCCTTGCCAGCTCCAAGCACTGCCTTTGTTTTGCACCCAGACTTCATCCCCTCTTCTTTCTGTAGTTCTATATGATTTCTTTCCTGTTTGTGGCTGTCAAAGATGACTACAACTGTAGTGGGTAGAAACAACCCATGTTTATTACCTTCAAACCTGTCTCGCTGGTGAGTATCTTCAGGGCTGCGTGCTCCTGGAGACCCCAGGGAGGAATTGCATCCTTGCCTCTCCAGCTGCTTTACTCGACCTGGTCTCCTTCCTGCCACACACGTGCCTCAGTCTCCTCCTTCCTCTGACTGTGACCTTGGGAGGACACACACCTTGCAGATCCACATCTGCCGAGTGCCAAGTGATGTCCCAGGTCCCATGGGGTGGTGTGGGTCTGGGGCTGCATCCTCCTGTTGACCGCGGGAGCCCTCGGTTCCCCACCCCAAGTTATCCAGGTTGAACTCCGTGTTGACATCGAAGCCAGCCAGTACATCTATTTGGCTCATCGGAAAGTCAACCGGTCAGAGTCCAGTGAAACAAGTTAAACTTTGCCCTTGACTGGTTCAGTCTCCTTGCCATGTTAGTCCAGGCTCTCGTTCTGTTCAGAGTTCACAGCATCTTAAAGATTTGGGACAGTAAAATTGGGCCAATACTGCACTCAGAAGTGCTCTGCTCCCAGGTCTCTTCTGGTGTCATCTTACCGCTGTTGTCACTCCCACACCCCACCCCACCCGGGGAAGGTCAATGGCACCCAAATTGGGACTCCTGCTTTCCCACTGGGAGTGTATGGAATCTTCCATTTCCCAGACTGGTGAGAGCTGGGCTCTTTCTCCCTAATGTCACAACTGCACTCTGTCCTCTTCTGAGGCCTCCATGAGGCAGGCCAGGGGGTTGAGATTGGGGTCTCTGCAGAAGGACAGCTTTGGCTTGCTTGCCTCTTTGCCCAAAGTTTTACCCTTCTATCCCCCTCAGCCCGGATATGGTGTTTCCCCTAATCCATGCTCATCTGCCCTGGCGTCCATTGCACACCTGGAGTAGGTGGAGCCGCCCTCTGTGCCAGAGGGAGGATTCAGCCAATTGCAGATCAAAGACATTCAGAAAAAAATTGCATCTGCATGGAATGCGTGCAGATGTTTTTCTTGTTAGTCCCTGAGCGATGAGGTCTGGCAGCGATTTTTGTAGCATTTGCATTGTAGTAGGGGCGGTCACTTAGGATGACTTAAAGCAGGAGGCAGGTTGTATTTATGCTATGTGCCAGCACTGCTCTGTGTATATAGAGGGACTGGAATGTCTGAAGGTCTTGGTGCCCAAAGCTGAGCTCTGGTTTTCTCTTGGTCCCCCACAGCCTCCCCATCGACGTCTGCAGGCCAAAACCTGGGAGGAGCCTGTGACTGTTTTCTCTCTCATGCCACACCCAGTCTAGTCAAACCTCTGTTAGCTCCCCTTTCAGAAACACCCACAAGCCACGGCTCGCTGCCACACCCTTGACTCCCATCATCTCATCCTTCACGTCCTTCTTTCTCAAGTCTCAGCAGCTTTCTCTGACCCGACTTGGTTCCTTCAGTCTGCTCTTAGGACTTGAAACAGAAGCAAAGGGGTCTCTTTTCCATGCCTGAGGGCCCCACAGCCTGCCTTATAGGGACCTCACCCTACCTGCCCGCGCTCTTCTGCTGACCTGGCTTCCTTCTGTGCAGGGATGAGCCAGGACGGGGTGTGTCCTGCCTGCCGGGGGCGCAGCGGGCGGGCCTCCAGGGTGACTGAGACACTGGCCAGCAGAAACCAGCTGCTCCAGCCTCGTGTTTTGGGGAGCCCTGAGGAGCCCTCTTGTACTTGACTCCATCATCCAGTTTGGAAGATATATGTGGTCTTAATTTAGACCATTGTGTCAGAATTACACAACAGTAATGGTGATAGAGGAATTTTATTGACTTAAAGACAGGATCATCTGTGTTGTTTTTCAGGATCATCAAGCTTCAGTCCTCCCGAGGAAGGGCTGAGCGGATGGGTCACTCGGAGAGCGACCCTCGTGACAGGGACCTCAGGGGACTTCGGGAAGTGTACATCTTCCGGTTCCACTGTCAGGGAATATGTGGCTTGATACCTCTCTTTGTCCATGAACTGTTGGCTATTGAGCTAAATCACTTTCTCTTTAATATCAACCCTGATATTTGAACTGTTCTGATACGAGATGTGATTAAAAAATACGGTAAATGTTTAAATTTGTTACAGTAAGACTTTACCATTAACTTCCCTCAAAGCCCCTCCCCTGAAACTTCAAACACACTTTTCCCATTGTCCTTGCCACTTTCTGAAGCAGATCTGGAAGTCCTCTTTCCTGAGTGTCTTTAGTTGTACTGTCCTGGATGTCTCTGATGCCCTGAATCAGTTCAAAACGTTTCCCTTGCAAGATCGTTTTGACTTTGGAGAAGAGCCAGAGTTACACGGTGCCAGATCTGATGAATAAAGTGGATGAGGGTACATACTGACATTTTCAGGCGCTTGTCTTTCTGTTGGATGGCACTTGGCAGCAGTAGTCATGGTATTTTTGATCACCACTTGTAAAGAGACTCACGAAAGAGGACTTGCAGAGCTGCTTCAGAAAGTGGCAAGGATGGTGGGATCAGTGTGTTCAAAGCATGGGAAAGTATTTCGTGGGGAACTCATGGCAATGTGTCTTACTCTAACAATTTTTAAAAAATTTAAACATTGTACCTGACATTTAATTTATAATGAGGCACAGTAAGAGGGTAACAATAACTAATAAAACAGAACACCGGTGTCGATATTCTCTAATAAAAGTTAGGCGAGTGCGGTCTTTCTCACTCTCTCACTTTCCCCTTTTCGCGTAAAGGAAGCACTTCAGACCTCTCTTCGGCATAGCCAAGTTGCCAGCTGCACGACTCTGGCGTGCAGGGCCACTAGGAAGTGACATAAAGGTGACTGGAGCACAGCACTGTGGTAGGGGAGGGGGAGTCTACTAACAGGTAGACAGTGTATACAGCGTGGACAGAGGGGGATTCACATCCAGATGGGGGCTGCATGGGATTTCGTCCGGGTGCTGAGTAGCGCTGTGAATCCCTGTAGTGTCTCAGCCTGCAGGTGTGAAGGTGACCAATTCTACACCGGCTGATGGCGTAGCCCAATTTGAGCGTGCACTTGGGTGGGTTCTTGCCACAGGCTGTCTTTCCCCCCCGGCCCTGTCTCATTTTCATTTAGAGGTTGAACAGTAGGAATCGGGTTCGTGGCTTTTCTAAGAAGCCACGGGAAGATTTGGCATTCAAAAAAGCGTTTTGTTTTAATTCGACAGCTCCAACAGCCCTATTCTTTCGTTTTCCTCAAAGCTAAACTGTAAGCATTTAAAAGGAGGGGGTGAAGGGAGGGAGGGGAATGAGAAAAAAGAAGCAACAAGATACATCATGTCCAGGTACAAATCCCCTACGATGAATGTTATCACTATATTCATCTAAGATGTACCAGTGAAATAAAATTTAAAAAAAATAAAGGACCACAAATAAACTTATTCTTAAAGGAAAAAAAAAGTGTATTTCACTTTTAACTAGTAAATGAAAGGCGGTTAACTGTTGAAACCATTGTTGTAAAGCTTGATCCGGCCACCAGGTGGCAGTGTGGTCTTGTGTTTGGGGCCACGGGGGAGCTCCGGATGGTTTATCGCGTCCCTACTGCAAATATGTAAACCCACATCTCAGGCAACATCAAGCTCCTATGCTTTTAAATCCTAAATATAATTACAGAGAGAAGGAAGCTTTCATATCGAGTTTAAGGATAGATATAAAACACTCTCCCCTCTCTTAGAAGAGATCGGATAATTGAAATAAAGTTTGTGTTTCCAGTGTAAAATTGGGTTAATTACAGCGATAATGTGGGTAAGCCCTTATGATGAAAAGATACAATAGAATAATACTAACTCATTACTAACTTAATGTAATGAATAATACCATCTCATTACTAACTTTCATCTAGGCAATTCGGTGCAAGTGTTAATTTCTGATAGTGCCGCATAATTTCATACGGCATTATATGTTTATCGTTACTGGTTCTTCCCGCAGATGCTGAATGGCCCTCAGTGACAGAAATGGTGAGGCCCCGGGCTCCACCTGTCTCCCACCCGCCTGCCACAGCTCCAGGTTCTCCGTCTTCCTTGTCTTGTCCGTCCATCAGTCGCCAAAGCTTGGATGAGGAGTTAACTATAACAGCGATGTAAGAAGCAAAACCTCCCCGATATTTTGTTGCTAAAAACATTTTATGTAATTATCTTTGAGTTTACTGTTTTGGACTTCTAATGAGTGCAGCCTCATTAATGTTACTACATTTGTTGGGAACTAAATGTCGCACCAGCTTTGATCTCAGGCAGGCGCGTTGCTCTGCCACGGGGCACACAGTTTCATGCATACCATACCTGCACGGTCCATGTACCACCCGACCTAGGCCCACGGCCCAACAGGATGGCTCGTGTTGGTGCAAGCCGCCCTCTGGGGTGTCTGAATTGCAACCTGGGCAGGTGGGAGTCATGGGTGGCTGGAGGCTGAGGCATGGGCCAGTGCTTGGTGAGGTGGAGCCACTCACAGGCCCATAGGCCCTGCTTTGTGAGGTCCGATTGCTTATCCTACTCCCAACCCTGTCTCCTCCCTGGAGAGGAGAAAGCAGGTTCCCAGAAGGGTTGGCAGACCGTGCCCTGAGCCGGCACCTGTGCACGCAGGAGGTGGCACCACAGAGGGAGACTGAGGCCTGCAAGCCCCTCGGCTGTGGTCAGCTGACCCGGGGGTGGTGGCCCCTGTCCCCTCAAGGATCTCAGGTCGGGCAGCGGAGGGCTGGCGGGTGTGAGGAGGGAAAGTGAGGCCAGCTGCTGAGGTCCCTGTGGCCTGGGCCTGTGCGGGCGAGGCTGGTGTCCGTGCCGGCTGCCACAGCCGCAGGCAGGAGTCTGCCCCGCCCCGGGTCCCGCAGCTGGGCTCAGGGTGGGAGCCGCGTTTTCACTCTGCAGGATGAAGAGGGCCTTCACTTTCAGTCCTGCTAGATTTGAAATTCAGTCAATACAACCAATTTTACAATCCCTTCAGCAACACGGTGTTTCTATCTTTAATGACTCTGTTTCCATGTCCTCATGGTCACACGCGAGGTCCCGATGGCGTCCGTGTCCTCTGTAGGCCGAGGGCCCCCAGTGCCTCTGGGATGGGGCAAGGCTGCTGCAGGACACTGTGCCAGGGCTGGAAACTTGTGCCTGGTGTGTCCCCAGCTCTGCAGACTCCTCCCCTCCATCTGCCCCCCTGGACTTGCGTCCCTAGCTCTCTGTCTGCTGGGGGTCGCTCTGACCCCCCATCCTTCCCCCACCCTGGGCTCCTCCTGACCCTGGGGGTGGCCTCGAGTCGAGGTCTCCAACTCCGGCTTCTCAGTTGCTAAAGAAAACGCAACACCTGCCTCAAGTTCGGCCTGCTTCTGCCACTCATCCTGTGAGGGGCCAAGGACCTTCCCTCTGTCGCCCAGAGCCAGAATCTGGAGACCACTTCAGCGTGCTCGCTGCCGGTGTGCTCTGCAAGTCTGTGGCAGAGAGTGAGCTGGCTTTGGAGCCTGGTCTCTGTGCTCTGCCCACGTTCCTCACTCCCAGCAAGCTTGGTCGGGCTGTGGGGGGCAGAGCCTGGCACATCTCCCGGAAGGCATCTGGGTGTGGGGAAGGGCGGTGTCTTCATTCCACGTCCCTGGCACAGCCCGCTGGGAGAAGGGAGTTCCTCTGGGTCTCCAGCAGCGTCTCATTCCACATGAAGCTGTCTGCAGGAGAAGGGCTGGTGTGGCATGAGCGTGCCAGCTCACCGGTGGGCTGTGTGCGGGCAGAGAAGGGCTAGTCAGGGTCCGCTCTCATCTGTGGTTTGTTCTGGTGATGAGTAAACACATTTCCCAGACCTCCCAATGGAAAAGAACAAAGCCTCAGGGTGCTTTCAATTGAAATTTTTTTTGACTTTTTGGGGAATTGTTTTATATATATTCTCCTTAAAATGCCATTTCCTAATGATGCTCTCTGACTCGTAAGGCAGAATTTTTAACTGACCGTAAAGAAGGACACAGTCTTTGTGGTGTTCAAGCATGTTCCACAAATTTATCATGGCGGCATCTGCAGAAAAGGCAGCAGCAAACCAGGAAGCACCGCACAGACCTTGAGCGAATGGAAGACGCCTTCTCCACTCGGACTGAAGGCGTTTGGAAGCCCAAGTAGGCACTACAGTGAATTTTTGCATGCAGAGTAATGAGTTCCGTGTGTGTGGTTGGCAGGCAGCTGCAGCTTCCTTCCTCTGCTGAACTCCTGCTTTTGCTTGGGGTGGCATTGTGCCCTGCTCAAAAATTACATCCGGTGGCCTGTTTTGCAGTTGGGGGAGCGTCGTGGGACACTGTCCCGAATAATCAGAAATGGAAGGCTGCTAGGAACATCTGAGGGTCTTTTTTTTCTTTGTGTGACTTTCCCCTTTTCCGGCACGCGTGTGGTTGGCTCCACCTCCAGCAGCATCTGTGGCTGGAAGCTGAGGCTGAGACGGCCACTTAGTGCTCAGCCCGGGCATATCTGAACTGGGGAACAAATGCTCCCTGGCAGGACAGAAAGCAGGAAAACCCGTAATTCATTTAAATAAGTTATGGTCAAATTTTCTGTAGCGCCAATTTATGTGGCATTTCACAGATGTAAATACATTTATACTTTTTTCTTATTGAAACACTTGGGTTGCCACACGGTCGTTTGACATGAAGGTCACTCTCTTCTCCTGTTCCCTCCCGCCCCTCATGGCTGGCCAGAGGTCTCTATCCTGTTCCAAAGCCAGATGGAGAGAACTGGAAAACCTGATCGCCCTTTGCTCACCACGTGATGTTGCTGGGAACTATCCCAGAGCATACTGAGGTTTTATGATCCGACTTGGCTGTAGCTTTTTCTTTAAAACAAATTTTTTTTAAAACCTAAAAATACCACAAATGCAGCTTCATTCTTAAGGGATATCTTTGCTGGGTATACAATTCTAGTTTTTCAGTTGTTTTCCTTCAGTCCTTTCAAAATGCATTCTACCGTTTTTGGCTTCCACCGTTCCATAAATAGTCAGTGATTAGTTTACTTATTGCTTCTTTAAAGGAATTTGTCTACTTTCCGAAGGCTGTTAAAAGATATTCTCTTTGCTTCTCAGTAATTTTCATATGATGGAATGAGTTTTGGGGGTTTTGTTTGTTTATGCAGTTCAGGCCTTGAAAGACTTCTGGATTTTGTGACTTGATAGTTTTTCATTAGTTTTAGAAAAATTTCCATCATTATCTCTTCTGATATAGCTTCTACCCAAATTCTTTCTTCTCACTTAATGAGGCTCCAATTAGTTACATGTTAGACCTTCTCATTTTATCTCCTATGTGTCTTACCCTTTCTTTGAATTTTATTTCTTTTGTCCTTCCATGCTTTATTCCTGGGCATTTTCTTCTGATCTGCTTTCTACTTTGCCATTTCTCTCTTCACCTACATCTAATCTGTAGCTTATCCCATGAGATCTTACTTTTGATTGCTACATTTTTTATTTCTAGAATTTAAAAAAGCTTCTGGTTCTAGACAATATTTTAAATTTTATCTTTTATTTCTTTGTACTTATTAAGGATAACTATTGAAAATTCTGTGCCTTAAATCCAAAGTGTCTGTTTCCATTTTGTTGGTTTCCTATTTTTCTAGTTATCTTAACATCAGACATTGTATAGGAAATATGGTAGAATAATTTGAGACCAATAATGCTTTTGTCTTCTTACAAAGAGGATGTGAGTCAGTATAACTTTAGCATATTCTGGATCATCAGAATCTCCAGAGGGTTTTAAAAGCTAATGTTGTTTAAAACCCGAAGATTCTGACTCGCCTGGTCTGGAGTTGTTGAGGCCTGGACAGTCATAGTCGACAATTGCTTTCCAAGTGCTTCTAATTAGTACCACCCTAACATAAAATACAAGAAAGATAGTGCAAAAAGGGAAAATAACTACTCAGTCCTTATTCTCCCTTATGAATACAGCTACAAAAATAAAGTATTGGTAATAGGGCACATTGTTATAAAAAGAGTGAACTCTGACTAATAGATTATATCTAGACTCTGACTAAATCACTCTAGAAATGACAGTGCAGACTGCTAGATATGTGCTGGAACTGGGAGGCTGGCAGCTGGGCTCAGGGAGGAAATTCTGGATTTCCTGGGCCTGTAGGCTCCAGGTTTCCTAGGAGCACACCCAACCCCTTGCAGCAGCTCCTGCCTACCCAGTCTTACAGCTCTGAGGCCCACACAATCATACCTGCCAGGGCTCAAGACCCAGGCTGACCTGTGCGGACCCTGCTTGACCCAGCGGGCCTTATTTACGTACATTTGCCTTGTGATTTTGACCCCTCTCCATGGGTTTGGCTACCCTGCTTGTTCTAACTAGGACAACATAAGTTCAAAATCTTCTCCTCCCATGTGAAGGTTCAGTCTCACAGATTAATCGGAAGAAGCTCCAGTAGTCACAGTTTCCAACCACCGTCCAAATTCTAGGAAAATAAAAGAAAAACACACTCTAATCCCCAGGGTAGCTGCCACCTCTGGCTCTCCCAAGAGACCCTCTGGAGGAGGATCCAGAAACCGGGACATCACAATACAGTGCGGAGACCACACACATTCCAGAGCCCAGGCTGAGCCTAAATTCTGATAACAGAAATACACACACAGATGATTTCCTCACAGAAAGTTTACGAGCATCATTTATTCCATTACATTTCCTACGGAGAAAACCTGTAGGAACATAGCAATAGATGCTGAAATTTTAATAACTAAAAAATTTTAATAGAAATGGAAAAAATTGCTGAGATGTGCTATAGTTTCGTGGGTGGTTAACGCTTCCCAGGATCTGTCTTTTGCTTCCTTCTGGAGTCCAGCTGCTGTGTGTCCTACCCCTCTAGTCCTCGGGTAGAATCGTGTGTGGTCCCGGGTAGGGGGTTGGGTGTGGAAGTGTGCGCCATGCTGTGCCAAGGTGGGAGGAATGGGCAAGACCCTGCATTCTCTGTCTGCTGTGGCGACACATCTGTTGTGGTGGCAGAGCCATAGCTTGGACAGCATCCTTCATGTCCTTCCACGGGGAACGGCCCATCTGGAGGTTTCTCCCAGACCACAGCTGGCCTTGTGAGAATGAGAAGTGAGTGTGATCAGCCACTGCGATTTGGGGACTTTTGGGCCCCACGAGGTGACCTCCCTGTAACAGAAGTTGTTGGAAAATGTTTTCTACAAAGGACAGGATAGTTGAGACCCTACAGCTCATGAGGGCTCTGTCACAGTGACTCAGCACTTCCACTGTAGTAAGAAGTAGCCATCAATGGAAATGCATGGGTATACCTGTGTTCCAATAAAACTTTATTAACAGAAGTGTAGGTGATGATTTATTCATGGGTAAGGTTTACTCCTGGTTAATGCTTTCAGCTACTCATAGCTTATTACAAATAAAATCCTAAGAAAATCCGAAAGCCATTCCAGTTAAAAACAAGAACAATTTGAGTTGTCCACTATTAAAACACCGTTTTAGAGGATCTAGTTAATATAAGCATTTGAATTGGTGTAAATAGAGGAAATTAGAATTTTTTTCCTAAAAATATAGTCATATATCCAGAAAATGCAAGAAGCACCAATAAAAATGGATAAAATTTACAGGACAGTTTGTTAAGATGAATGAGTTAGATGGGTATACTGTACAAAAATCAGTAGCTATTTGTGTGTGTTTCTGTGTGTGTGTGTGTGTGTGTGTGTGTGTGTGTGTAAGTCTTCTATGTGTACCAAATAGCAGAATTCTACATAATCAAACAAACAAAAAAAGTCACAATGGGAGTAAAAATTAAACAATGGTTGGGAGTAAATTTAACATGAAGACTATGATATCCCTACCAAGAAGAAGAACCTCAAATTTGCTCAGACGATGTCTCCTGATGGAAAGGTTTAACGTCGACAGAATGTCAGGCAGGAGCTTGTGATTTTGAGATGCCCTGAGTCAAGTTAGGGCCCTTATTTAAAGCTGGATCGCCATGATGTTGGGTGGGATTATGGAGGGGTTCCAGTTTCTCCTCTGGAAAGAGCAGGGCAGGACCCCGCCTGTGCAGAAAAACGTTTGCATCTACAGGAACTTGGGGATGAGACCCAGTTCTAAGCACATTCACTTATGTTGCAGGCTCACCTTTCGCACACAGACTGAAGATGATTTTACTTGGTATTTTTGGTGCACCTACATTTTGACTGGGCCCTGTCACACGAGGCCAGGTGTGGAATTTGCCCTTTGACACATCATGTAGGCACTCAGAATTTTCAGATTTCTGACTTTCAGATTAGGGATGCTCAACTGGGCCTCCTGGAACTTGCCTCATTGCACCCGCCCCACAAAGGGGTCTGCCTGACCTGTAGCTTTCCTTACCCTGAGGTGAGGCCCTCAGTCCTGACTCAGCCATGTGGGCACAGGGCACAGATAGCATGCTGCTCCTTTCCCACACCCAGTAGTCCTGTGCGCTCTCTTGGGACAGTCTCCAGCCTCCCGCTGCTCGGTGCCACGGTGGTGTGGGGGCCCTGGGTCCCAGCATGCCTGCTGTCTGCTTCTCTTTGACAGCGCAGCCCCTTCCTGAGCCATCAGAGCTCGTGGGTGGCTTGGGGCCAGCAGAGGGCCCTGGCTCCTCTCTCCTAAGCACCATGCTTTCATTCATGTCCTGTGGCTCCTGTTCTTAGCAGTCACAATGTCCCTGTGCTGAAAATTAACTTCATTTCCAACCCATCTCAAACCCATTTTCCTCCTGCTCCCACTAAATCTCATCACCCTGCCTTCCACTTCTGCAGACTGTTTTCTGGACCCAGAGAGCAGAGGCACAAAACAAAGGTAGAGCACACCTGGCCAGGTCCTCTGACAGGCACCTCAGAACCAGCAACCAAAAGAACAAACGGGAACAAGACCATCAAATGGCCTGTCTCGACAGCATGCAACGGGAGGCCAAGGCTGCCGCACACTGAACCCCCTACCCCCTGGAGAGGGCTGGCTCGTCTCGCTACAGGCACTTAGCACTTGCTTCCGTTTTCCCTCCTTGATCTGTGGTCTCTAAATTGCAATGGTAGCAAAAGAGGAGGAGGAAAGAAGGGAAAGTCACATAAGGAAAATAGCGGAATACAAATTCACTCATCTTAAAAAACTGACAGAACCATGCCACTCAGTCCTTCCAGAGCCAAGCAGCCTTGGGTGGGAGACGACGTCACGGACGTCCTGCCTGGAAGAGAGTGCCAGCTCCCTTTCTTCCAAGCCCTGGTGGCAGTGGGCTCCCTGGGATGCGCCAGGCCCCATGGGTTGAGCAGGGAACGCTAGCACAGGACACGGTGCTGAGCTGGGCAAGGTGCGCTCCAGCAGCAGCCTCGCTGGGTGAGCCCAAGCTGCGGCCCTGAGCCCTGCTGGGGCCAGTTCTGTTCCCTGAGGGGTGAGCCCTGGTCCCAGGCCATCACGGGGCTTCTCGGTTGATCAGCAGAGGTGCGACCTCTGGATGACCTTTGTTGCTTTACAGCCGTGAGTGCACCTTCGACCCCGCCTTTGCTCAGGGCTTTTGGTTACAAGGAGAATGGGGCAGAGTTTGAGCTTTTTGCCTGAACATTTCCAAGCCTGGAAATGTTGCTGCTGGCCTGAGCCCCCTGCCCGCACATAGCTGGCAAGGGCACTCTGTGTCTGGATCCCGTCATACCCTGTTGTCTGCATGCCCTGACACACAGTTGACGGCAGTTCCTTAGCAGGTGCTGGAAGCGACTGCATCTGCTTCCTTTCACTGGAACATTTATATTCTTTTTTTTTTAAACCAAGAAGATGTATTGGTACATTTTACATATAATGGTCACATTCATCACATTTATTTTGTACCTGTACCTGATGCATCTTGGTTCTCCCCCCTCTTCCCCACCCCTCCCCTCTGTTCCCTCCCTCCCTATTTACAGCAGGTTTATTCATAATTTTCCATATTTTCCCTTTCCCTTTTCTTTCCTTTGTTGCCTTTCTGCTTTTCCCCTTCTTTCTTTCTAGTGCTCCTCTCCTTTGTATATTATCTTCCTTTTATATAATATCTATTACACCTCTTTGTCCTTATTTACAGTTATGGTTTCTCATATCAGAGAAACAATTTGATGTGTACTCACGAGTGTCTGATTTATTTCACTTAAAAGTATGTTCTCAAGGAACATCCATTTACATACAAATGACTCTAGTTTATCCTTCTTTATGGCTGTGTAGTACTCCATTGTGTAGAAAAACCACATTTTCTTTAGCCATTCATTGGTTGTTGGGCATTTAGGTTGTTTCCAAGACTTAGCTATTACAAATTGTGTTGCTATGAACATGGTTGTGCATATATCCCTGTGGTATGACGATTTTAATTCTTCTGGGAAGATCCCCAGTAGGGGAATAGCTGGGTCAAATGGAACCTCTAGTTGTAGTTCTTTAAGAAATCTCCATATTGATTTCCACAGTGGCTGGACCAGTCTGCATGCCCACCAACAGTGGAGGAGGGTTCCTTTCTCCCCACAGCCCCTCCAGCATTTGTTATTGGTTGATTTTTCCATATATGCGGTTCTTTCTGGAGTGAGGTGGAATCTTAACATTGTTTTGATTTGCATCTCTCGAATGACTAGTGATGTTGAACATTTTTTCATATATTTATTTGCCATTTTTATTTCTTCATCTGAGAAATGTTTATTCATTTCAGTTGCCCATTTTTGGATTGGGTCTTTAAATTTTTTTGAGTTCTTTGTATAGGAACATTTATATTTTTCCAGACAAGAAGGGAAAGGATGATGTTTATTAACATGGCAAGTAATAGTTATGATGTCCACATAAATTTTGTTGGGTTTGGTGCTCTTAAATATTGAAATATTCACCATTCTCTTCCCTTCCTCCTTTCCTAGTTACAAAATAACAATGACAAGAAAAGTGTGAGCCTCGGAGGGAGACCCCATGCAGGGGGCCCATGGAGGGGACCCATGGACACTGCTGGCCACAGAGAACCTGCCAGCGCTTTCCAGGAGGGTGGGGACATTCCCAGCCTGCACCGAGGGACCTGGCGACAACCTGATGCTGGGGTCCCAGGTCACTGAACGTGTGGCTGGCTAAATGCATGCACAGAGGGAAATTCAGATGCTCACATGTTGTTTCTTGAAGAAAATCATTATCTGCCCCAGATGAGCAGGCACAGGAAGCAGGAGCAGGAAGTAGACAAGACCAGACTTCATGCTGAACACATGGAACCCACCAGAGTGTCAGTCAGGGGAGTGACTTAGAGATACATGTTTAAAAGACAATTGTAGCTGCAATCTGGACGATGGACTGAAAAATAGTACCACTTGGGACGGTCACCCTGGAGCAGGAGTGTGACCAGGGCAGCAGCTGTAGTGGCCCGAGACGGAAGTGCCAGGTGGAGAGGAAGACATCGATGGATTTGAGATACTGGGAGGGCAGAACTTGCAGGACCTGGTGAGGACATGGGTGGTGCTGGGGGGTCCAAAAAGATGTGGGCACGGAGGATGACCTGGGGGTTCTGGACCGGCCACTGCTCAGAGGGCGGCGCTGCTGGTTTGAGACAGGAAACGGAAGGTAAAGTGCTCTAGTTTGGACTCACTGCTTCTAAGGTGTACATGATGCTTGCTTACTCCAGGGTGCACGAAGTATTCTAAGTCTAATGCGCTGGTTGAACCCACCCGGCCCTAAACTACAGATGTGGCTTCTGCTAAGTGTCTTGGTGGTGGAGCTGCCCTGGCCCGTGGGCCCGGGGCCCCAAGTCCTGGCAGGCCTCTCTTGGGCCTGGTGGGGCTGTCCTGGTTTCGCTTGCCGGCTCTCCCTGTGTGCTGGCTGTGGTCTCCTCTCAGTGCTGTGCTCTCCAGATGGTGCCCAGTGCTGGCTGCTCCTCCTCTTCCCAGCCCAGCGGGGAGCCTGCAGAACTGACCTGAGGTGCGGCCACACTCTGGAGGCCGAGCAGGTGCCATCTGGGGCATCCACGCCTGGATCCTTGGTGCCACTGTCAGGAGCGCGCTCTCCCGAGAGGAGCTGATGGCCACCTGCACAGACGAGTGACAGATGCTGCCGCCACGCTCCTGGCTGCAGGAGCTTCCTGCCCCACCTCGTGACGTTCTGAAGGGCAGGGCTGATCTCTGTAGCGTCTAGTTCTTGGAAACGGAAGATCTTTGCACCCATCATGTCTATCTTTTCTAATTGCACAAAATAAGCATTTGCCGCTAGCAATAAACTCTACACCTGATATGCCTGCATTACAGAGACAGCAAGAGCCTTGTGCTGTACAGGACCTCTTTATTTACCTGCATACCCAATATCAAGTACAACGAGGGACACGCTTGGGGCTCATCAGTCGTGCACTGATTTTAATGGAATTCCGCTTCTCTTCCAGTTCGCAAGCATTATGTCTTCAGGTTATTGTGGATCTAAGGAAGCCTATTCTGTCCTCCTGGGATGAGGTAACCCTAATGCTGATATTGGAAATGGCCATAACAAGGACACCAATGACAGCGTTTCTTGTAACATGAAGGAAAAGGCAGAGACTGGAGAGGGTCTGGTGTCCCAGCAGCATGTTGTGAGCCTTTCATTTCTGCACATGGAAACTTCCGTTGTTCTCTTTCCTCACGGGGATCCAAACAGGCGTCGGGCTCATTTGTGGCTGGCGACATCCACCTCTTCCTGGCTGGCACGGACTCCATGGACCCCAGAGGCCACTCGGAGCCCCAAGACCCTTCGCCCCCTCACGTGGATCTTTGTGCTATTCCCATGCTTTATTTTTAGAAGCCTTATGGGAGCAGTGAACGCACAAATACTGTATTTTCATCTACAGTGGGGTTTACACGCTACCTCATCAGTGCACTGCGCCTTCTTGGCACATTGCGGTGGTGGCGCTGAACCTGCGGGAAGGGGCTCTGCAGCCACTCTCGCCGGGGGCTGAGGGGAGGGAGAAGGGCCCCAGCAGAGATGAGACGGTCCCTGTCTCTTTATCCATGAGCAAGACACACGTTTTCATCTTTCTGCAGCCATACCCTGCCATCTGGCCTTGCTAAGCGCAAAAGAGAATCGCGCCCATAGAGTCCAGACGGAGCAGGACCCTGACTCGTGTTGGATTCCACGCACCGCCTCCCCATGTCCTCATTAGTCAGGGGACACTATTGTGCGGCCACAGCTCTCTTGAGTTTCCCTCCCATCTGGCACTCAAAAGAATCCATAAATTACAATTTCATGCCCCATTCTTATTTCTTTACTGCTGAATGCAAGGTCTGCTCTGGAATTCCTGGGGCCAACAGAGCATAACTCTTCGACAAGTCACCCCACTTCCTTAGTACCTGTTTTCTTTTTTACGTAACAGCAGGGTTGAGCAAGGTGATTTCCAATGTCCTTTCCAGGTCACAAAGATCCCAGACTATTTAAGACAATCCCGAGGCCCGAAGCTGAAGGCGTGCGCACCGCAGCAGGCAGCGCGTGGTGCTGCATCGGCTCGGGCGGGCGGGGGATGCGGCCTTCTCCGAGGCAGTGTGTCTGCACCTGGCGTCTCCGTTTTGTAAAGCGCCACCGTACTTCTGCCGGGCTGGGAAGGCTGGTGTTCTCCGACGGCACTGACTCGCCGCTCTGCCCACGGGGGTACTGGCTGGCATCAGGGCGGGTCTGGTGGTCAGCAGCCACCTGATGTCCACCCTTTCGTGGCTTTATCTGACAGCAGCACACTGGTAACCTGGCCGGCGCCCTCCGTCACAGCTTCTGCATTTGGAAGATGGTGAGGAGGGTGGTATTTGTGGCACTTCCATGTCCCCAGTCTGACTGAAGGCTTCACTGTGTGTGATGATCCACGTTTGTAGGCTGACTGCCAGTTGACGGGAGCTTTCATCTTCTTTCTTTTCCGTCATTGTCTTGTTCACCAGGACAATTAACTAGACCTTGTTTTTATTGCCCTTTTACAGGTGAAGCAACTACAGCACCAGAGAGACCGAGTGAGTCGCTCATCGTGTGAGAGCAAGTAAGTGGCAAACTGGAACCAGATTTGGACCTTGTGCTTCCCCCATGTCACCTCCCCTAGGACCCAAGGAACTCTAGGCTGAATCCATAGCTTCTTCCCAGGTCGGGGCGGCCCAGCTGGTGCTTTCTGCCACTCCCTGCCCCAGTTGTTGCTGGGCACATAGCCTCCCTTCTCCTGCACCTCACTCAGCTTGTCCTTGAGGCCTTGTTCACATCTCTCATCACATGGGATGCTCATGCTGGAAAGGAAGCGCTGTGGCTAAGATCCAGAATGGCCCCCTAAACTCTCACGCACTCAGGGCTTTCAGGTGGTTGAATCCTGGGGGCACGTTAGTCATCAGTGGATTTACTGGGCCGAGTCCAGCCGCTGAGCTGCC